>BPLR01008329.1:0-97067 GCA_021605095.1 Caerostris extrusa | reverse complement strand
TTGCTTATTGCTGGAACTCAAGCGTGGCTGTAGAAATGAATTCACCTGTAAGTTTCCGAACACCCATTATTGAGTTACCTCACTTCTCGGTCACAGAAGTCACAAGGGTAAACAAATGCTTGAAAGCAAAACACAGTATCAAAAGTGTGTCAAATATTATTGTCAAAATGATCGACGAGAAAATGAATGTCACCGTTCCTAAGCGGGAAGCTTGTGGATTTAAAAACTAACTCACATTGAATGAAACGTGAGTGAAATAAAGAGGATGATATTGAGCATCCCTCACAGTATCTCACGTCAGTCATTATCCTTATGTTAATTATTTTTTCACTTTTAGTTTGATGTTATTACTATAATATTTAAATGCGTCCCAAAGAGGACTGGAACTATAGTTCTTACACTTAACTGTGAGTAAACAAGTCAAAATATCTTCGAGCCAGCCAGATCAAGAGTAGGGGCTTTGATCCGTGTCGCGTTATTCAGCGTCCCACGGAGGTCAGGCGCTTGGGGTGCTTTTCCTTCATGGCTTAAATTGCTCTTCGAGTTAAAAATAAAATCACATAATGTGACTCACCCTGATGAGATAATAACCATCAAAAATACTAGTACGTCGGTCCTGATACAAGTCACAACGCTTAAATTAAACCCGACGTCAAAGTAGGGCAAAATACCATTCACCACACCATCCTGACATCACACCCAAGAAAAAAAAAAAAACTAATAAAAAGCGTATTAAAAACAATTCTACCACTAGGCGTGCGTATGAATTTCGCCAACACATTTTAAAAGCCTCCTCATAGCGCTAACGATACGCTGTGCGCTTCAATTTTAGAGCAAATTCACTCCGCCTCCGGAAGGTGAAACTTTCTTTTGCCCCCTCTTTGTACTTCTGCGACAAGCACTATGTTTATCTTTTGGCGGTTGACGCAAAGAGACTAGATTTCTCTTCTCAGCATTTCTCTCTCGGATCTTGGGGGGGTGAAGATTCGAAATGGGACACTTAGAAGGAGAATAGACATTGCTCCCGCGGAAGGAGTAAATCACTCTTACTTCCCAGAGTAGTGCTTTTTGAAAGGCTGTCGAGCCCGACTCCTTGACATTTTCCGCTTTTGAAAGAATGATTGACACCGAGAAATTTTTTGTTGACAGACTTGAAATGGGGTGGGCACTCCGCACATGTACGCGGCAGATTAATGCTTTAAATAAAAGAAAAAGATAACTTATGGTGAGCATGTTAACCGTATTACAGGAAGGGAACCCAAGATTTGCTTAAACAATATTCAATATTTATGTGCATTACGTTGAAATGCTTCACAAAATCACCAGACAAAAACAAGACACTTTTATACTGAAAAGCATTATATAGCTATGTTTATTAAATTTCTTTTTTTTTTTTTTTTTTTTTTTTTTAATTTTACCCATTTTTTGTGTGTGTACTATGATTTTGTTATTTTGCACTTAGATGATTGTCGCTATTACAATTAATACTTGTATAACGAATGCTTAGTTTGTGTTAAAGGCCTCGTCAATAAGCACCATAATGAATTACTTACCAAATGGCATTGCCAGTAATTACTTTAATACTCCATCCATGCGTACAACAGTAAAATATTGAAATACGGAAGTTGCAATCACTCCACATGCTTTTCTTATGGGTTAATTTTTTCCAGACTAATTTATCCTTCTTTGGTTAACTCCCTTGATTTTTAACATAAAAAATAGAAGGGCCGAATCGACAGAAAGCGACATAGCGATGTAGCACTAAATTGGGCTAAAAAACAAATAACAAGCTACACACGATTGCGCCAGCAAAAGGGGACCAACGAAACCATGGAATGGGGGGAATACAGCTATAAGGTTGCAAACTAATTGAGCGAATAGTTGTCCTATGTTTTCAATACTGACATCATTACTAAATTTAAATGAGATTTTATGTAGTACTACAAAAGACTAAAATTTAGATTAAAACACTAAAAAAAAAATACTGTCAGTTTACAGAAGAAGTCATTATGGATCATCGCAATCAGTGGAACCACTCAACATTACGGCATCAAGAAGTTTCATGGAGGAAATAAGCCTTAAGATTTATTCACATATGATAAATTGAAATTCATAAATGTTTTCTTTATTTATTTCTATTTAAATTGCTGCTATGTTCATGTCACATTTCAGTAAGAAATAAATCATATTCAATTTTTTAATGAAGGATGTTACTATAATAAAAGCTATTTTCGTAATTTACGACATATCGTTAGTTAAAAAATAAAAGCTAAAAAATATTTTTTTATTTAAAATAAAACACCGAATTATTTTTGACGTAGTGTAGTGGGAGAATACTAATTATTTCATTATTTTGCTGAAAGGTGAAATCTTGAACTCTTAAATTATATCGTGAGCATTTTTAAATTCATATTTTTATTTAATTATAATATTGTGTTATTGTTAAACAAACCTTAATGAAAATATGTTTATGCTACATACATAAACAATGATTGAAAATATTTTTTGATCCTTATTTATAGTTATACTTTTGTTAGTTAATAATTGTGTGTACAGATTTTTGTTGATAAAATACAAATCAAATTGCATCTTTGATATGTCTTGTTTCTGTAGGATGGGTTAAATGTTTTAATCTTCAATTCCCTCATGCCACCTGACAAGCGAACATGGAATAAATCCGGGTTATTGTAGAATGGATTGAAATACAAAAAATTACTAAAAGTAGCCAGTTTGCAGTATTTATTTCACTATATCATCGTTTTTTCACCTCTTACTTTTAATATTTACCTAGTTCCACTTTGAAAAATACCAAGCTTAATGAGCACCGGCCAAATATAATTTTTATTTGTCACCCCTGAAGGCAGTTTGTTAAAATGTGATTGCAAATAAAGGTCCCTCCCTTTAGCATCCCATCGGTTCGTCCCTGAGTAACGCTAAATGAAAGAATTACCTCTAATAGCCAATGAATGGAATAGTCAGAGAGAGAGAGTTTGAGAGACGAGGGATGCTTGCCCGAAACTTGAGCAACGTTGTTCCGAACAGAAAGCTGAATCTATTCTAGAAATGGGAGGCGGTAAAACTCCTAGGCCAAAATGTCCTTAACGTTGACTCGAGGAGAATAATAGAATAGAAGGGGGTATGTTAGGGTATCCTTTTAAATCTGTGGTGGTACATACACACCATTTAAACACTGTAGAGTGGCACAGAGCTCCAGTCCAGAATGGCTTCCTAATTGGCATTTCTGTTGAGTAGACACCCTACTTCAGAAACATGTTTATGAGCGCCCAGCAATTCGAGTAGCCTCAACGGTGCAAAATGAATGATGCACCTGTGACACTCCAATATTAAAATCTCTTTTCCGATCGATCAGTGGAGCAACAATTTTTTTTTTTTTTTCTGAGTATGTTTTGTTGGACGATTATTTCGAGCGTTTACTGGATTTCCAGTGTTCTGAACTTTAAGACACTTCTGGAATTTTCTTGTCTTCCAGTTCAGAAGAAGAAGAACACTTCTTGAATTTCTGGTGGTCAAGTGGCTTCAATTTTTTTTATTTACTTTGGGATTGACATCCGATATTTACCCCTGCGTCGTTTGAAATCACATTTGAGTTGATTGCTGTAGTATCGCGAGCACTTATTCTTAAAATGTTTAAAGGTTTCATGTTATGAATGTTTCTTTTATGAAAGCCTCTATAAATGGTTCGGAGTGTGTGGCCGGTTTTGAATTGAGAAATTTAACATTTACACTTCCAGTTTGGAACATTCATCACTTCAAAACTATACAGATTTTGGAAAACAGGCATCTTTTTTTTCCAGATTCTAATGAACCTTATACCTTTATGTCTAGACCAAAGGAAGGTATGTTAAATGTTGTTCTTGAAAGTATTTCTCTGTGCATGGAGTGTACCCTCCACACATATATACCACAAGAAAATAAGCCATTCCAAATTGCTTCTTCTGGGAGTAGCAGCCACAGATTGGCGTTCTGTACGGCAAAAATCCCTACAAAATTCCTCCTAGCCAGCTTGAATGTCGATCCAGATCCTTTCCTGTTATCCACCACTTCACCATCGAAAAATTCATCGAAACAGTGCACACACCACCTGTGAATTCAACCAAACCTTTGTGTACGTTAACAGGGATGCCTTGAATTTATGTACACCTGTAGGATTTTCCACGTTTCCCTGCGTGTGCTTTCGCCTCTTCGTTTTAAAATTTCGCATCATTCCATCGTTTTTTGGTACCGTTCGAGATTGGGTTTGATTTTATAGCGCTTAATATTGTTGCTCAGAAAGGAATGGCTGCGAGTTTTTGTGAAGGAAATGCTTTCCACCTGCCGAATTTCCCGTCTGCCCTTAGCCGACGCACGTACAAGACCTCCTCACTCACCATAGTGGGGCGCGTTTAATTATTTTTCTGCCGCAGCACCATCTGCGCCGCCCATCATGAAAGGCAAACGCTCTGAAGAAAATTCCTGGTATTCAAGGTCTGGTGGAGACTCCGGTTATTTTTGAGGAGCGATGTTTGGAAAAGTTTAGGTATTTTCATTCTTAATGTTTGTTTTCAATTCTGGGAATAAGATGCTTGAGAAACACACATATTTTGAGGATTTTTTTTCATTATTATTTTTAACACAGAACAACTTTAATAGAAAAGCCTAATGCAATTCATAATCGAAAAGGAATTTCATATCGATCATGCATGAGAATGATTTTTGTATTCTTATGATTGACATTTGATATGCACTCTGCTCTTTTATTGTAAAACACACAGTGAAATGCTAACCATCAAAATTTCAAATCATTTGGGTGCTGATTTCCCTAAGCTTACGACTATAGCTTTCGAGCTTGCAAAGACTTTCCTCCATATATACGTATAAAGGAACATTCGCCAAAGTTTGAGAAACGAAACGAAAGTCATAACCAGTCTTGGCGATTCTCTCACGAATCTCGCCAAGGCTGCAATAATGTTAAGAGTCACATTAGAAGAGGCATCTCCATTGTGATGCTCACGGAATTGCCAATTAAAACCGCCTAACGATTTCGGGGTGGTCGGCAAGTGTTTTTAATAACCATCAAGACAGGAAATTGCAATTGACCGAGCGAATGTCTTCGCGCGTCATTGTTACTGCACCAGAGAGGCGTTTTTAATGATTCATTTGAGGAGGCGACAGATTCGTAACAATTTAAATCTTTTGTAATTGCATTCGGATTATGAGCGCGCATTCTTGCATTAATTATGGATGCATTGCTGGGTTATGTGTTCATTCAGAAAATTTACTCTGCACCAATGCTCATTATTTTTGTGTAGTTTTCTAATACCGATATTAAAACAATCAAAGTAATGCTGTTGCGTCTTCTGCATGCTTGAAATCGAGTTCATTGCTTAATGGCAGATGATTTTATGTCTTAAACTTCTTTTTTTTTTTTTTTAAGATGTTCTTCCAAACAAAAATATCTTTTTGGTGTTTTAGATTCTTTATGACTTGAACACTAAATTTCATTTTATTTTGGCTTACCAAAAAGTTTTTCTGGTTTAAAGAGTCTTTTATGTCTTTCTGATGAATATTTGAAAGTTATCCAAGCACAAGGTTACTTATAACATTATTGAGTACTCAGTGCGTCTTAATGAATATCGTTCAGTGAGAGGGCGGCAAGGCGTCCAGGAAGGAAGTTAGTCTGATTTCTATGATCCTAATCGTGTTTCCCTCTCCCCCCCCCTTAAACTTCAATAGAAAGTCGTCGCCAGCAGGGATGGCACGTTTCAATTGTAGGGCGGAAAGTCTTCCCGTTGCGTTCGAGGAGGGTGTGAATTAACTAGATGATGGGGATCGTTCTGAATTGCGAAATATTGTAGGTGCCTCTGTGCAACGCTGAATTGGCTATATATTTACCATGCTTTCGACATGTTTTGAGTGCAACAATTGGACGGCCGATCACTTGATTGAATGTAAAGTTGATTTTTCTCAGTGTTGGGTAAGCAACAATATCAATAGTAAAGTTGCAGTGCAAAAAAAAAAAAGTTAATGCATTTCTCATGAGGCATAATTATGCTGACTCACCAGTCAATGAAAGCCTTTTAAAATAAAATAACTCATTAGACGTATAAATTAACATTCTTCAAAGAATCATAATATCCGATAGTACGAAATAAACTATAAGTTCACAATTAATATAGATTTCTTGTCTAAATATTAAGCACTTTCTATGTGGAGGTTCAGTATTTTAGACCGGCACTTTAAAAAGAGTGATTCTGCGATCTTAGATAATTGCAATCCAGATAACTGTTCTCTTGATATGTGTTTTGTTCAATCTTAGATAATTGTCCAGATAATTGTTCTCTTGATATGTGCTTCTTGTTCAATCTTAGATAATTGCAATCCAGATAATTGTTCTCTTGATATGTGTTCTTGTTCAATCTTAGATAATTGCAATCAGATAATTGTTCTCTTGATATGTGTTCTTGTTCAATCTTAGATAATTGCAATTAATTGTTCTCTTGATATGTGTTCTTGTTCAATCTTAGATAATTGCAATCCAGATAATTGTTCTCTTGATATGTGTTCTTGTTCAATCTTAGATAATTGCAATCCAGATAATATGTGTTCTTGTTCAATCTTAGATAATTGCAGATAATTGTTCTCTTGATATGTGTTCTTGTTCAATCTTAGATAATTGCAATCCAGATAATTGTTCTCTTGATATGTGTTCTTGTTCAATCTTAGATAATCTCCAGATAATTGTTCTCTTGATATGTGTTCTTGTTCAATCTTAGATAATTGCAATCCAGATAATTGTTCTCTTGATATGTGTTCTTGTTCAATCTTTCTTTAGATAATTGCAATCCAGATAATTGTTCTCTTGATATGTGTTCTTGTTCAATCTTAGATAATTGCAATCCAGATAATTGTTCAGATATGTGTTCTTGTTCAATCTAGATAATTGCAATCCAGATAATTGTTTCTGTGTTTGTTCAATCTTAGATAATTGCAATCCAGATAATTGTTCTCTTGATATGTGTTCTTGTTCAATCTTAGATAATTGCAATCCAGATAATTGTTCTCTTGATATGTGTTCTTGTTCAATCTTAGATAATTGTTCTCTGCAAAAAGGCGGCGGGATTCGCATTTGTTTATCTTTTTTACTAATAAATTGAAAGCTTACTTCTTTTTGTTACAATAATCCGCGTTCTGTTCCAAGCTACCATTCATGCCTTCCCAATGTGCTTTGCTGTTTAAATTCTTTAGTTCAGCAAGTCTCATTTTTTTGTTGCCCAGCCTCGTATGTATGTTTTATTCATACTTCCTGTTTCGTATTGGAATCCATGCTTTTCTATATTCTTCAGCCATAGAGTCGGATGGCCATGTGCGAACGTGTATTGTCGACAGTAAAACCCCACCTTTCCCTTTGTGTTATTTGTAAAGCGAGGGTCAGTAATACCCCGGGCGTCCTTGTAAATTTAAAGTTCACACCCAGTCGGAAAGAGGAAACAGTCTGTAATTTGTATTGACATTTCGTCGAAGTTATAATCTTGAGACACACCACCGCCATCTGTGCCTACAATTAAATTCGTGTTTCCTGAAACAACACACCGACTCGCTTTAATTCTACACTGTGATTAGAAAAAAAAGCCAACCCGAGTTGGCATGTCAAGTTCATTTAATATTAACTTGTTGAAAAATACACCAGGATTTTCCACAAAAATTTAGTATCTGTCCCACACATTCCATACTGTCTTTATGGTTATTTCATAAAGTCAGTATGTCACTTCTTGTTCTCACGTGGAAGTCTTTGCAATTCTCCTTCTGTATGCTATACTTCGTATAGTCCATCCTCGAAATTAAGGGTCGTTCCCACCGAGGCGTGAGGCGTTGACCAATCACTAGCATCACCACGGTCGTCTGAAACCGGTTGAAATCCACCGCTTCCAGTTGCCCAACTATCAACTCTCAAATGCCTGCCGCGTCATGCGACTTGTATTGAGCCAATAGTAGATCTGCCATCTAGTAGAAGTAACTGGAACTTCACTGGGCGTAAAGCGATTTCTGAAGTTTTCAGTGTGTGAACGGGTCGAAAAATTTTCTTCTCTACCGCGTGACGCGTCGCCGCCCCACGCCTCGGTGGAAACGAGCCTTCAGTTGTGGCCATTGGTGCCTTGTTGCTTGAGCTCCTCCCAGTTTTGTGGAAGGGTCGTCTTGCATCCAGGATACCGCGCTTATCTGCATTTTTATCCTGTCTATATTTGGCGGGAGTTTCTGTTCGTTCTTAATATGTCGTCTCCCTGTACCGTGCAGGGTTCTCGTGATACTGTTGGCTGTTTTGCTAGCGACTAGTTGTGTCAGGCTGTAAGACCAATCTCTTTCTTTATATTAACTTAATATATTACAATATTAACATACACTATATTAACAATACTACATACATATGGCACCTGTGCCTCTGCTTCCAATAGCATGAATAGTTAAAAACCATGAACACATCACCGTTCATAGTTTTTAACTATTAATGCTATTGTAGTTAAAAAGACCGTCTTAATCGTTCAGACGCTCCTAGCGTTCTCTACATTGTCTCAATATCTCACCGCATGTATCTACCAGTTCACACAGTTAAGGTACTAGTTACTGCTCACAGTGGCGTCCTCTCTCGGCTATCTAATAATAATTAAACCTTACAATACCATTGCGTAGCTTTTTGAAGTTGATGCTGTAGTTCCAGCTTTGTATTCCGATTCCGGTGGTGCTTCTTTTGTTTTTTGTTTTCCTTATCATTCATCGAAATTAAATGTCTGTTCTTATAAATTAATTTATTATATTTTTATAACTTTATCTTTACTTTACTCTTTTACTATTTTTACTTTCTTATATATTTTTTTATTTTTATTAATTTTATAAAGTTTCTAAATGGGGAAATTTATGGCTACCGATTTGATTGAATTTTTTTTTTTCAAATAAAATTGTTCTAACTGCGTAACATAAAATGACTGATTGTGATATTGTAAAATATCTTGAACACATTTTCATTGAGTTTATAATTATTTATTGAGTTATAAATAATCGGGGCATCCGTTCGGTAATGGTTCTAATCCTGGGGGATAATATTAAAACAGATAAATAAAAATAAAAATTAAAATGATTCGTATTTTGACTTATCATGTTTTGCAACATTATCAGTTTCTGGCAATTTTATCCTAGGTTTAAAATAATGTTAGCCCATAAAAGTTTTAGAAAAATTTATGAATTTATGTGAAATTTATAAGCGTATTCAGACCACGTCTTATATTGGATGCTTTTTCAAAGCATCACCTGTGACGATGTGCGTACATCTTGAACCAGCTCTTTCAATAGCAAAGGAGAACGATAAATTGGTCAGCCAGAAGGTCCTTCCGCTGGAATCGAGGAAGAGGAGAGGGGAATGCGAAATTCCTCACATTCTATCTGGGGAGGGGGAGGTTTAGGCATTCGAAAAGTTATTATTATTTTTTATTTTATTGGGCAAGTATTCGAACAGATTCCATACTCTGTTCTTCAATCGAAGTCAGAAAATTCTATGTAATAGTTCAGTTTACTTTCTTTGCTATTTATAAATAATTTCTTCTATTCTGTGTTTGTCTAAGAATTCTTTCCCCCTCTAATTGTATCCAATTTTACAAAATAGAGCATTCCCCCCCCTTTCTACGTCAGAAAATGTAAAGTGATCTGTAGCAGACGGTTTTATTTTGTTAAGAGTAGTTATTCTAAACTTTAAAAAGCAGAATTTGAAAGAAACAGATCGGTTTGGAAATCAATAAAATTTCAAGTAAAGAATGATTCAGAATTACAAGAGGACTGACATTATAAAAGACGTCTTACAAGAGCAATAAGAATTACTTGCAAGAGAATTGTCAATAAAATTGTTAAGGTAACGTTATAAGCAAAATGAAATATCGTTGTGTGACTTTAAAACAAAGCACGATATAACAATAGAGAGAATGTCATACTTAACTGCAATTTCGATGTGTCGATAAAAATAAAATGGCACCAGCAACTTGTTTTTCTTGAAAAGCTAACTAAAACAATGAGTCCAGAGTGGTTGCAGTTTGAAACAGATCATTCATCATAACGGAAAAAAAAGGTCGAGGAAAATGACTGTCGTTCCATTAAACTGTTTCGTTTCCAGCGGAAGGGGGGGATTCTCCCCCCCCACTTAAGCACGCAGCTTTTCCACAGAAGAAGACCCAGCAGATTCAACACAAATGATGGAAAATTACAACCATATCGTGCGCTCTCTCATTTGAATTTATGGGGAAAGCCCCGCGAGGCGCGGGGGGGTGGGGGAAGGAGGAGGAGGTCACCTTCTGTTTTTTCATTGAACTTCGAGCGATTCAAACACAATGATGATTAAGCATCGAAAAGAATTCAGAATCAGTTGCTTCGAAAATCTCCTAAAAGAAACTCCATGAATGGATGATTTTAAAGAATTTTTTCCATCATCTCTGCAAAGCTAGCTCTCAGTTTTAAATCTTAATTTTCGGTGTCCAGCATTTATTCAGCTGAGCGTAAAAGACGAAACATCTCCATTTGATTCCTAAATAAATATTTTTAAAAACGTACCAAAAAACACGAGGACAAAAAAAACAATAGACACACGAGGACAAAAAAACAATAGACACACGAGGTTTAACATTTTTGAAAGAGAAAATATAATTTTTTTTTCCTCGAAAACTCGTCATGTGCTTTTGTATTTCCATGTGTTCCGCCTTTAGTGGCAGGAAGGGTATGAAAGATGTCTCAAAATTTTAGCCACGTTCTTTGTAACAAGGGATATTTCGTTTACTATCTGTTCTCTTCAACTCCTTCCATGTGGAAAAATCAAGCTACATGACGCCGGCGATCCAAATGAAATGTGTACATCTCGTCCCGATAAACACTCTAAAAACACAGAATTTAAGTAATTGTGTTCTCTCAACTGTGGGACAAGTTAATGTTGTTGAACAAAAATCAAAGGCTGCCGCGTATTTTGAAACAAAAAGCCGAGAATGCGTTTGATGACATCCGATTTTGTGTGTGATGAGGACATGGAGTCTAGTACAGAAAGCGATGAAAGTGGTGATGATGTGCATTCAGACATTAGAATGGGTGAACGTGAATGAGTCGAACCATTTGGTAATTTGGACTTTAAAAGATTTATCAGATTTTTTTTTTTCTACAAAGGTCGCTTTCAGAACACCCAAAAGTAAATTAAAACATTTAAGTCATTTTTTTTTTCCAATTGATATTTTTATGTACGGTATTATTTCTGGCGTGCATTTTCAGTACTTTTCCGTTGGCAGGGTGCTCATTTCGCCGACATTAGGATTTTCTTTTTGAAGGACAAGCACCCTAAACAATTTCGAAAGCAAAACAACTCATTTACATGAAACGAATAACTCATTTAATTTTAATTTTATAAACTTAATATAATGTAAATAAATGAAAACTTGCTCTATTGAGTGTTATTTGGAGGTATATGGTTTGGGCCCGACTTACGAAAAAATGGATATGCTTTATTTTTCTTTCAGATGAGCCTATCCGTCTATAAGTTACCCCCGTAGTTTACCTTTAGAAAAAAAGTTCTGTGGCTTACAATACGCTGTAATTTCCTTTTTTCGTGGAATAGCACACATTTGATGCACATTCATGTAATTGGCAGAGTCGGTGAATTTTCAGTTTTTCTCCATAAAAGGACGCGGAGAGTCAAGAATCTGAATTCACTTCCCAAGTCAGGGAGCCACTCAGCTCCTACGAGTGTCCCCCCCCACGCTTCAAACTGCTGCAGATGCGGTGAAATAAATATTATTAAATTTAAAATACTTTGAAATCTTTTCTTTCGAACGTTAAAAGCAGTATCCCCTATACCAGGGGTCGGCGACCTGCGGCTCTTTGGATGTGAAACTGCGGCTCTTTAGTTCCATACGCAAATATTATTTATTTTATCAAAAAAAAAAAAAAAAAAAGAAACATTTTAAAATCGTTCTGAATCGATTAACGAGGAATCTGAAGAACTGTTTCGTGATTACAAAAACAAACCAGAAATGTTGAAAAAAATCAAAGATTTGCCACTATCCGCTAAAACAGTACAAGATAGAATAGCTAAAATATCTTCAAATGTAACATATTTGCAGGTGGAAGATATTCAACTTTCTTCTGCCTTATCACTGGCTATAGATGAGTCTTGCGACATAAAAAGAACGGCAGAAGTTGCCCTTTTGTCAGGTATATGTCTTCCCAAGGTCCAAAAGAAGAACTTCTAGGATTGCTACCGCTCTCGGGACGAACTAGACGGGAAGATATAGCGAATGCCGTGCAAAAATGTCTTGAAGACAATAAGATCGATTTAAATGAAATCGTTTTAATAGCAACTGATGGAGCCAGAAGTATAACAGGAAAATATAAAGGGGCAACAACGATTCTTCAGAGCAAAATAACCACGAAATTCTTACATTTCACTACATAATACACCAAGAAGCGTTTTGTGACCAAACATTTCCGGCCGAAATAGTTGAGGTCATGAATTTGGTAATCAAGATTGTTAACAGCATCTTGCCAAAAGCACTCTACCATCGTCAGTTTAAAGAATTCTTAAGCGAAATGGAGACTCAGTATTCCGACCTCCTTCTTCACAATAAAGTGTGATGGCTTTCCAAAAGGTAAGGTGTTGAAACGTTTTGCTTTGTGTTTGAATGAAATAAATACATTCCTAAATAAAAAAGGCATTAATCACCTTGAGTTATAGAACGGCAAATGGTTGCAAAAATTTTACTTTATGGTGGATATCACAGCGAAATTAAATGAGCTGAATCTAAAACTGCAAGCAAAGGGAAACCCAGACTATGTTATGGTAGAAGAATTGATTTGTTTTGAAGAAAAATTAATTCTTTTTGTAGAAGATATTCAGAGCAGTATATTACTTCATTTTCAATTTCTAAAGCAATATCGTGATAAAACTAGTGCAACTGTTGGCGTGAGATACTTCAGCACAGATATAAAAAAAGATGAATTTGCTGATAGATTTGAGCAATTCGAAACCAACAAAATCACTCTAGCATTCATAGTAAATCCTCTCAACACAAATAGTAACGAAATCCACATTGAGCCATTTGAAATTGATACTGGATCTCTAGAAATGCAATTGATCGATTTAAAAGTAAAGCTTTGTGTAGTGGAAAATTTACAGAGTTGAAAAGCAAGTTGGAAGAGTTGGAGGTCCAGAAATGTATGTACGTAACGTAACAAAAGTCGACAACTTTAAAAGAAATGCCGCGAGTTGAGGCACTTATATTCGACGCATGGAATAGTCTTCCAGATTGCTACATTGAGGTGAAGAAGTTGGCATTTGGAGTGCTGACTATCTTCGAATCGACATATTCGTGCTAGCAAGCGTTCTCTTGCATGAATATAATTAAAAGTAAAGTAAGAATCCAACTAACAAATGAAAATTTAGAGCCGTGTTAAGAGTTTAGAGTCGTGCTTAAAGCAACAAGTTATGAGCCAAATTTATCCAAACTTTCTAAAACCATGCAAAGCCAATCCTCCCATTGAATTTGTTTGCTCAAATGTATGTTATTGTTTTTTTTTTTATTTTAAGTACAAATCGCATTGTTTAGTAAAGTTTAAATTTTCTATTTGAATAACCATGCAAAGGCATCGCTCCCATTGAATTTGCTTGTTCAATTGTTTGTTATTGAAGTACAAGTTAGTGTTGTAAGTAAATGTTTAATTTTTAAATTTTTTACTTAAATAATAAGTAATTATCTAATAATGAATAAATAGAATGATATGATGAATAAATAGATATGTTTTCTTATGAATAAATAGATATGTTTTCTTATGAATAAATAGATTAGTTTTTTTGAATATCAAAAAAAATTTATTTATGCGAGTACTAACAGGTGGGCTAGTATTATTAAATCGGCGCTACTAGTATTAAATCCATATAATTTTTAGTTAGCCCTAACCTTCAAAAGACACGTGTATAAATTTGACAGCTGTTGCACTATTAGTATGTGAGTTATAGCAGTTTTAGTGGAGCAACTTTTGCTAGTTTGAAAAAATGGATAAAAAGGAATTTCGTGGTGTTAATAAAGCATTGCTTTTTGCCAAAAAAAAAAAAAAAAAAAAAAAAAAATACTAATGAAGCCAAGGCTTGGCTTGATAAACATTATTCGGACTTTGCACCAGGAAAATCAACCGTAGAGAAGTGGTTTGCTAAATTTAAACAAGGCGAAATGAGCACCGAGGACGATGCACGCAGTGGACGCCCCAAAGTGGCTGTTATCGACGAAAACATCAAAAAAAAAAAAAAAAATAATTTCTAATAACCGTAAAGTGAAGTTGATTGAGATAGCTGAGACCCTAAAGATATCAAAGGAACGTGTTGGACATATCGTGAATGAATATTTGGATATGCGAAAGCTCTGTTCAAAGTGGGTGCCGCGTGAGCTCACAATCGACCAAAAACAACAACCAATTGAGGATTCTAAGCAGTGTTTGAAGCTGTTCAATCGTAATAAACCCGAATTTTTGCTTCGATATGTGACAATAGATGAAACATGGCTCCATCATTTCACACCGGAGTCCAATAGACAGTCAGCCGAGTAGACTGCACGTGATGAACACTAAAAATGCTATAACTTCATTAAAAATGCTATAACTCACATACTAATAGTGCAACAGCTATCAAATTTATACACATGTCTTTTGAAGGTTAGGGCTAACTAAAAATCATATGCATTTAATACTAGTAGCGCCATCTATGTCAGCCTACGAAGCCTACGAACTTTTCAGCTCACCCGTTATTTATTGTTGCAAAAGAAAAATTTTGTGGCTCTTTAAAACTTTGAAATTTTGAAAATTGCCATTTTTGGCTCTTCCGACTCAAAAGGTTGCCGACCCCTGCCCTATACTTTTAAAAAAACTATATTTTCTAGCCCTGAATATGAAATGTTTGATAAATCTGAAAAGCGATTTTAAACAGAATAAAAAGCGGATGCGTGTTTCTTTCGACGCAGAGCGAAAGCCGATTCTAGCAGTTTTAGATTTTTTTTCTGCTTTTACATTTGTTTTGATCGGGTTTAAATCTGCAGCTTATGAACTGATTGACACCTTGCTTCATCTGCCCTGCTTCTTTGGCGATAAGTGAGGTTTGGTTTGTCGCTCTACGGTCATCTTATGCACTCTTTGGGCTAAACAGACCGGGACCTACAGTTTGAAGTGGATACCGAACCACGACAAACATCCATGGTACTGCTGGGACTCGTACGATAAGTGAGGAGAATGAATACTCTGTTGAAGGATTGCGATTCGTTATCAAAAGAGCACAGAGCGTAACAAATGATTTTGAAATTCTGCCAATACTGCTTGCGGCCTGGTGACCATGTGGCTAGCGCTCTGGCCTTTGGTATCCCAGGCTTCAGGCTCAAATCCTGGCGGTGGAATGGATGCTTGTGAGTGGTTCGGAATCCACGTTAAACTGTAGGTCCCGGTCTGTTTAGCCAAAAATGTGCACGAGATGACCGTAGAGCGGCAAGCCAAATCCAATACTGCTTTTCATTTCCGCGATCCATAAGGTTCGCTTGATTTGCATTTTGCTAGTGCACTTCTAAAGTTGTCGGAAAAATAGTCATTTTTAATCATTTTATCAAGTCCTTTAGTATTAATTTTTATATACCGCAGCCAAATCAATGTTCTTTAACAAATGGGGTTGCAAATCGCTGATACATTTCATGTGCTAATGTTCATGTTTGTTCAGTAACGATGAATCACTTTTATTAAGTAGTTTTTTTTTGAGAAATCAGATTCCAGAAAGATCTGTGCGCGGGGAGGGAATAAGTTGCCGGAGGATGAGTTTGTTTGGCGAGATTATTTTTATAACGCTTCCACGTGTTTCATTAGTTTATTTACAATCTTTTCTGATTGAAGACGCTTTCAGTGTTGACAGCCGCAAAAGATGTACCAGAAGTTAATTCAGTTCAATTTCATTCGATGAAGCAAACACAATTTAAGGCATTTTACTGGAGACACTGCCCATTGAGTAAAGAACCAATATCTGTTTCTTTAATGATTGGCTCAAAAGCGACAAACGCTTAAATAAATCTATGATTAACATAAGACCTCCTTGGATTGAGATTTTAAGTGAAAAAAAAAAACTTTGCAGGTACATTCTTTTTCGTTCAGCAGCTATTGACAGTGTTCATCAGAAAAGGATATGCCCCACTCACCTGTATTGGCAACCGAAGTTTTTTCCTTGTTAATTGCGAAAGCATGTCAGATGACCGAGGCCTTTTCCCCCGCAGTAGGTACCAGAATCTTCTTTGTGTAGGTTCCAAGAAAGTCGTTCCTTTCTTCATGTAAACAACTACAACAATAAGAAACAAAAACTCTCAACGGCATGTTTCTGCACGACTCTATTTTTGTAGTCAAGTCTCCTTCGTTATCAGTTCAAGTTTGCATTTGAAGTAGACAGCTGGTTCATTTCCAGCACGGCATCGTCCACAGCGAGAATTCGGATGTTATGAGCTCTTTTTCTTACATTGAGCGGTTCGGTGAATTTCAGACACAGTTCAAAATGAGGTGTTCAGTATTCAGATTACTTTTGTAATACCTATAAAGACAAAAAAAAAAATAAATATTTAATAATAAAATTAAATAATAATAACCATGCATGCTGCAGACAAATGTAGGAAAATAAGGGGTGTCAATTTTGAGTTTTGAATAACAGAGTGTGTTGAAAAATGATCAAAAAGGAATAGCAAGAAGAACTTTGCAACGAAAAACAAATTTCTTACAGCATATTCACTTGACAGAGCAAAATGTCAACATACTTAATATAAATAAAAAAGGACATAAATAACTGTAATAGATTGTAACCAGACAGTATAACTATTCGTGTTTCAATATGTATTCTTACCAAGTAGAAATTTCGGCCTTGAGATGTAGTAAAAGTTATAGCGAAAGGTAAGATTGTGAAAAGGTATATGATTTCTCAAAGTTTGTGTGTGTGTCCTCCTTATGCAGGGCCTCAATTTACATTCAAATTTGACCAAAATTGACAGGTATGTTTCTAATACAAAGCCTAGATCAACAGAAAGAAAATTGCAAACTGGATCAATAATCATTAAAAATTGCGTAACCTAATTAATTAGATCTAATAAATTAGGTTTTATGCAAATTTGAAGAACATTCGTTGTTGATGTTACATTTTTCGCTGTTGTACTGTCTGAGTTTTCGATCCTTCCTTCTGACCGTCATTCTCCACTCAATGATGTATGAAATTTGATAGCCTTTCCGGAAATGGTCGGTTGGGAGACAGAATTCGTTGAACTTCACACAGGTTTTTGATATTAAATTTGCAATGCCGACTAAAAATAATCAGACTAGTCACTCAGACCAGAACGGACTATAAAGAGTCTCATGTAGATCTACAGAAAAATATCTACACTCTTTATTTTGATTTCTCATTTTTATGTAATAATAACTGTACTCTGCATTGAATAAAATAATAAAATACATCAGAAGAAATTTTGGTAATAACGCTAAAGAATTTGGTTAAAGTGCTTTACACAACTACAAGTTTCATCACATTTCCCATATTGTGACGCAAAATTGTGAGCTAGTTACAATTGTGATAACGAACCTATTTACGACAGCGGCAATAATAAAGAGAATGCAGCTGGAAATTGTTTTTGTTTCTAAAACAGGCTTACACGGATTTTTTTTTCTTACGTAACGCAATGTTTACGTGGCAACACGCTGTTACAAACATTTTATAAAATCACAGTTAGAATTCATTGAAGGTTAGCCGTAAAGTGAGTTTCTGGTTTTTTTTTTAGAAGATTAGTTATTTTAGTTTTCTTTATTATTCTTCATCTTAAACATTTATTTATTTTTTTTCAAAATAACTGTTTTAGTAAGAAATATTTAATTTTTTTAGTCATTTTTATCCTACTTTCTTTCAAAATCGAAGCCTTTAGGACATAAATTCAGAGTTCACTTTCAATTTGACCAATTGAGGAAAAACAACGCAGATGATTCAAAATTCACTCTAACATTCATACAGATCAACTAGCAGTCACAAAACGCAGTCTTATAAATACACGAGGGAAAAAAATTATAATTTACGAAAGAAAATTCAAATATCCTGAAATTTGAAGTGATTCACAAAAATCAAATCTTACAAACATAGGTGAATATCGGCTGGAGGCATTGCTGTAATCACTAGTTTCAGAAACGAGGAGAGTCGAGGGAGACTGTGTTAATGTGGGATAGCGATTGTAGACTCAACTGCTTGGTGCAAGTTTTTCCGGTTTTCTTCTGTATGATATATAAATGAGTGATAGTTATTTCTAAAAAGAAAGCACTGTCCTACCCTCATCATCCGTTGGTGTGCGTCTATATAAGTGATACAGGATGCCCATCGATGTTCCATAAAAAAAAAAAAAACAAGTAATATAAAAAAAATGTTTAAGTCAATTCCTGCTTTTTTTTTCTCTCCATTGCAGAAAGTCCTTTATGAATAATTTTCTTGCATTTTTTTAAGTTTATCTGGCGCCATCTATTGGTAAATATATGCAACTTAAATCTAAAAAAAAAAAAACTAAAATTAATTAATTAAATTTGATTAATGAATTAATAATTGAAAAAACTGTATTCACATAAAGTGTCATCCACTAAAAGTTAAAAAATGCATTTGAACGTGAGTGGGTGAATAAAAGGTATTTCATGAACGATGGAAAATTTGAACAAGATATATGTAGGGAGAGTGTGAGCTAATAGAATGAATTGTAAAAAAAAAGAAGAAAATAATACATAAACGATTGCAGAATAAAATATACTTCTACTAAATATGAAGTTGAAGTATGTGCGATAACAGTGATTCGCGTGTATTCTTTATAATGTGCCACATAACCACACACAGTTCCCACAATCACACACGTTCCACTTATTTATTAGCAAGAAGCATCAAGTAAAGTGAAGTATGGCCCAGGTGGTCGATGGAAGCATCTGTTTCCTTCACTCTATTAAAGTGAGATAATTAAAAACCCATTACATGGGACGGAAAAAGAGCTTCATAAAGATCAGGCGGCGGGAAAAAAGGGGTGCAGTTGTTAAATATCTCGCCGGGGAAGTGGCGGTGCTTAATTGCTTCCTTTCTAAAACAAAAAGAATAAAATGAAACGATCATCAAATTGCATGGGAAGGTCATTTCGAGCGTGTCCCATTTTTATTTCTAAATTTTGAAGTGTCGGCACTGGAACCGTCGATTCAGCGACAACTGCGATGATGCCTTGAACCTGGATTGTGACGCCAAAATTGGGTGGAGGTTCACACTTCGAACCCGACGGCATAGCTATACAATTTACGGCACCCCTTCGGCATAGACACCGAAAATCTAGATTGTTGAGTCTCGAGCCCTACTCCGTGTGCTTGAAAACCCCAACTGCTACAGATCCTTTATCAAGGTGTCCATTATAGAATAGATGACTTAATTTGTTTTCCTTTTTATTCGTGGGGTTGAAACGTACGGCTGAAAGTTGTTGCCCAAGGTACATCAATGCAGAACATTTTATTTTTAGTCGTGAAATAGTTTCAAAACTTTTTGGGTCGATTATACACGTGTATTGATGATTGATGGTAGAGCATGTACAGATACTGATGATTGATAGTTGAATATGCAAGTGTATTGATGATTGCTGTGCATGCATTGATGATAAATGGTCGAGTATGTACATGTGTTAACTACTGAAGGAAGAGTATACTTATTTGAGGATTTAAGGTACATATATATTGAGGATTAATGGTTGAATGGGATTATTGATGTTTATATGTTGCTAATCGGTCCAGTATGGATATGTATTGATGATTGAAGGTTGATCATTCACTTGTATTGATGATGGATGCTCCTGTGCTAACAATAATTGATATTCGAGTATACACATGCATATGTTAAAATTCTTAATATTCGGATCAATCAAACTCGACCGATCTTCAGAACAAGAGAGAGAGAGAGAAACAAAGCTGCCAAATGATGTGGAGATATTTTTGTGCCAACGAACCAGCTGCGCAGGAATGCTGTTCCGCATCCCTTGAGGTTGACATCTCCATCCCCGTGGCAAGGCACCAGTTGGCACACCTCGCCTCGCCATTGTCTCTCGTGACGTCACGGAGATCGCGAGACGCGGAAGACAGCGAGGACGGAGGAGAAGGCTCGCCCCTCGGAAGGAAAAAGTCATCTTCAGTGGAAGGCGCCCTACTATATGCCGTTGTGTAATTGCAATATACAGTAGAACCTCTTTAAGTCGAACCTCGATAAGTCGAAAACCTCCACAACTCGAAAATTTTTTTTGTTCCCTTCCTTTCCAGCCCCAAAATGTCCATTACTCGAAATTTCAACCCTCTGTAAGTCAAAATAATGAGTCGATCCCCACAATCCATTTTGATATATATTTTCCCTCCGTAACTTGAAAAAGAAAATTGGACCTCTGTATCTCGAACATTAGCAATGTTTGATTTTACAACCTTTACAACTCGATCATTTGAAATTAATTACCTCTATAGCTCGAAGAAAAATAAGTTACCGACTTTAAGGATTTGCCGACAATGCACGTCATTGTTTCTTAGAAAACAATGTATGGATATACAGTAAATAGAATAACCAATTCTATGAAATATGGGCCTGAATGGCCGAGTGGCTAGCGCTCTGGCGCTCGGTACCACAGGGTTCGAGTCCCGGCGGTGCCATGGATGTTGTAGTGGTTCGGAATCCACTTTAAACTGTAGGTCCCGGTCGAATATGATCGTAGAGCGTTGCGGGGGGCATTGTTACTCCGTGGCTTATCTTCAAGTGACATGCGCCCCTGGGTAATGCAAAGTGAGTAACGTTTGTGCAGAGCTTGCCTTAAGGCATCCAAGACCAAGTGTATTAGCGTTTGCCATCTGCGTTAGAAGAAAAAAATAAAATTCTATGAAATATTCTTACTATAACTCTAGCGATAGATAGAGAACGACCGAATTGTCTAAAGCAATAAATATTAATAACTGACTTTTTAATACATAATATTTTTAATTTTAAGGTTGTTTCGAAATTATTTTGATTTTTTATTGTAGTACATAATATAAGTTTTAAGTTGCAAATAAACATGTTTATTACCTCTGTAACTTGAATTTTTATTTATTTTATCTCTCTAACTGAAAATAAGTTAGAAAGAATCTAAACAAGTTGAATATTTCCTTACAAAATTCGAGTAAGTCGAAAACTCACTAACTCGAATTATTTGGCGTCTCCCTTGAAGTTCGACTTACAGAGGTTCTACTGTACTATATTTCGGCCGCGCCATTTCCTGCTGCAGCTTCACCCCGAATGGCTCTTCAAAGTCAAAATACTTTATTTTAGAAAAGGGGCTCCCAGAACTCCTTTCCAAGAATGTTGCACTTTGCAAAGTGACAAAAGAATTTCTGCGACGTGCAGAATAACCACCATGGGATCACTACTGCTACAACGATTTTAAAAAGCAATTAGTATGAAGCAAACTTTAATTTTTTAAAAAAATAATGAAACCACTGATAAATATTTCCGCAAGACACAGTCAGTTTTTAATAGGAACGAGAATGCTTTTCGTTATTATGAAAAAAAAATTATTGAACAAATTCAGTTTCTTCGATTGTAAGTGCAGTAAATACGTATTTTTGGATGTTGTTCCTGTTATAAAAATGCAAGGCACTTTAACTTAATGTCCCTCACACTGGAATACCAGATATGTAACAGATGCAGCGTTATTGGGGAGGGGGGACATTCTTTCGCCTTGGTGTAGATCAAACACTTCCAGGGTGCCATATTGAACTTTGTACTCTCCTTCCCTGTTTCACGGGAGAACTTTTGAAAGTCTTTAAATTATTTCATTTATATATACAGAGGCAAACGGTTTCCATTTGATTTGTTTTGCCGCTCTACGGTCATCTTGTGCACACGACACCTAAACAAACCGGAACCTACAGTTTAAAGTGGATTCCGAACCACTACAAACATACATGGCACTGCCGGAACTCGAGCCTTGTTGTACCGAGAGCCAGAGCGCTTGCCACTCGGCCATCAGGCCCCCGTTGTCATCTGAAGAAAAAAAAAATGAATTTCATAATTCAGCGCTATTTTAATGATTTAAAATACAAAACGGCTCCAGTGACTCGCTACTTTGAGATAGCTGTCAGAGAGACGCGGATTTCATTTCATTTTATGCAATTGATATAACTGATGGAAATGAGGTTCACAAAGATACTTTTATGATGCGGATAACGAAATGGTAAAGTCTTACTAGTCGATGCAAATGTAGAAAATGGAGCAATCATTTAATTATTACTATTATTATCATTTAGATATTTTTGTGTGAATCAGATATTTGGATAATAATAACCTGCTAACTTGTAATACAAATTTATTTTTATTTTTATTTTCCACGCTCATTTTTATAATTTATTGTCTCATGGTATCCTTTCATAAATACTTTAGCGAAGAAATGAATTCGCTTTACATTTTATTCAATTCCTTCTGTTAGCTCACACTCTCCATATATATCTTGTTCAAATTTTCAATTGTTCATGAAATACTTTTTATTCATTCACTCAAGTTCAAATGCATTTTTTAACTTGTAGTGGATGACACTGATGTTAATACAGTTTTTCAAATGTTCATTCATTCATTAAATTTAATTCATTAATTTTAGTTTTTTGTTTTTTTTTAGATTTAAGTTGCATGTATCAACCAATAGATGGTGCCCGATAAACTTAAAAAATGAATGAAAATTATTGATAAAGAACTTTCTGCAATAGAGTGAAAAAAAGTAGGAATTGACTAAAAAAAATTTTTTTATATATATTACTTGTTTTTTTAGTGAAGTGCATTGTGTTTGGCAAAAGACCTTGTTTACAAATGATAATAAAACTAAAAAAAAAAAAAAAAATTAAGTCTTTGTATCCAAAAACTGCAGGGGAAAAAAGCAAAAGTGCTCTGGTCCACCTGAGTGTGAAAACATGCCTGCGAGCAGATTTGCAAGGGAAGCCCGGAGAGTTGAGGGGGAGGGAAGAGACTTAGAAACAAAGGAATGAATGAAGGGTGTAGACATTGATTGGAACAGAACAATTGTTACAATGTTAACGTATGCACCATGCGTAGGATAACGAGCTAACTGAAACTTGCACTGCGAGTCATTGAGGTTTTTGGCAAAGATGTAGAAGATAGTAGTGTTCACTAGATCAGCTAGTGGCAATTTGATCTCGCATTCACATTGTAGATCTGCATATAACTTTTCGGGATTTTTATATTCCTCTGCCCTCTGCAATGCGGTTACTCGCACGTTGCTTCCATCTTCGTTGCATTAGAACCTGCAATTTTAAATTTCCGTCAAGATTTCACGTATTTTGGGATTTCACACGTACATATTTTATTTCATTGTGGTTTATAGTGTTATAGTGATTTAGATGTCTTCAAAATCTTTTCAATGACCCCTTCATTACTTCCGTAGTACGTCTGAATCCCGAGATATACTATCGGGAACTGAGAGCTCAGGACATCCCCCCCGCCCTCCCACTTCCTTTACGTGGTGATCTATTTTTATTTTCCAAATTCTGTACAGTTTCGAAGTGATTGACGTATCAAATTAAAGGTGAGAACTGAACGCTCCCATTCAAACCGGCTAACCATTCGAACCAAATTTGTAAATGATTTCACGTCAAAAAGAAAACTATTTATAGCATTTAAACCTTTGAGATGGAAACCATTCATTTACTTTAGAGACTGTCTAAACCAGGGATGGGCAAACTCCAGCCCGCGGGCCAACTCCGGCCCACCGTAAGTTTCTATCCGGTTTGCCGGTGCAAGGCAAATTAAAAGAAATATATAGCAGTTGTTTCTAAATATGCCAAAGTTAGAGTTTTATAAATCATTATCGAAAGTAAATTCCCCAAATTTAATATCTGACGCCCAGAAAATTAGTGCTATGTTTGCTTCATCTTATACATGTGAACAAGTGTTTTCAACTATGAACCTTGGAAGGAATTATTTCAGTTCAGAAGTAGACTGACAGATAAGCATTTAGCCTCGTTCCTTAGAATCGGTACATCTCACTTCGAACCTCAATAGAAGGAACTTTTAAAAATGAAAAGTTTGCCCATCCCTGGTCTAAACTATCATTATGTAAGTTAGAGAAAGTGAACCACGTTGGGTTTATTATTGAAAACGTTAAACTGTAAGTTTTACAGTCACTAATTTTTTTATTTTTATTATTATTATTTTTTTTTCCATTTCAACAATCAACGCTCGCGAGTCTTTAGCAATCATCTCGAATGATGATAGGTATAAATATCAGATTTCAATCCCAAAATAAATAAATACAAAAAAAACTTATGACCGCCAAGAAATTCCAAGAAGTGTCGTCCAGTCGAGAAGAAGAACGCCGTCCAGTCAACGCTCAAAATAATCGTCCAGCAAAACACACACTCCGGGAAGGGAGAGGGGGAGATAGTTGCTCCACAGATCGATAGAGAGAGATTTTGACATTGGAGTGTCACCGTTGTATCAGAAAAAACGTAATTTTTTTTCTTTCCGGATCCCCAAAACAGATTTAATTTTTACAAATTGAGTTTTTGCTCTTCTCATGAATTTTGAATCAATAACATATAAGTTTTCAAATTGAGGCTCAGATAAACACACATTTTCGGGAGATGGTGTCTTCTCAACACAAATATCATTAGACAGCAACATTCGTCTCCTCTGCCCTGTCACTAGAATCGCACAACCTTCCTCTACACCAGGGATGGGCAAACTTTCCAGCCTTAGGGCCATACTGTTTACTCCAGTAAGTACCAAGGGCCAAAACCGTTTTAATTTTTCTGCCATTATTTATAATTTCTAGACTACTACGCGCTCTGAGCGAGCATACGCTTGCTAACTACAAACTATTGTCAGTGAAAAATCATGATTACACAAATCTCATTAGTATTTTTTACAAGTGGATACCCCGCAGTTTCATTCGCGTTAATTTAGCTTTTCCGTTCCTGAGAGATTTTCTGGATAAAAATCATATGTTCGATTCGGATATATACATTCCAACCCTCGACATACATATATATGGTGTGTATTACCCCAACATAACTACCGAGGGTAACCGCGGGATGTTCACTAGTTTATAATGTTGGTGGGATTCATTTCAATTACTTGTTAGTTGCTATGCTTAAGTTAAATTTTCTGCGTATTATGTTTGTCATTAAGCTTTACCTACCAAGTCAATAAAACCGAGTTATTAGCATTCTATGTTTTTTAATCCAACTTATTACAGCAACAATAAGCTATTCGCTGTCGCGGGCCGGATTGGTGATACTGGCGGGCCGTAGTTTGGAGACCCCAGCTCTATACGATGCTATATTTAGATTTTCCACATTTTCTATTTGAATTGATTAACATTTCATACCGGACATGAAAACGTAAGGCTCAATTATAGTAGTTATTATAGTCAAACAGTAAATAAATGTCTGTTCATAGCAATCAAAAAATTGAAAAACTTTTTTTTTTTAGGTTTCAGGATGTCCCTTATTAAAACATCATTTTATGCGCATTTCCTTCTTTCACTCAAACAAGTTTTACTCCACAACCCCTTTCTGCAAGTTGAACCACTTTCGCAGCCACCCCAAGACGGAGAGTTCCAAGTCTCTTTTCACTGGAATGCTGTAAGACATCCCCTCCCTCCCATCTCACGTCCATTTTTCTTTTCCTCCAGAAGAATCTCTGGGAAACAAACCAAAACGCACCACGGGGCAGAAAATGATACCATCGTACAGTTCCTTTCAATACTTTTCATCTTTATCTTTTTATATTCCAGATCCTTATATTGAATGGCAAGAAAAATAGATAAAAAAAAAATTTTTATCTTGGCCGACAGCCTAACATTTTGACATCTCGAAGTGGTTTTTATTATTATTATTGTTATTATTATTAACTTCATCTTTTTCCCCTCCTCTTACTGTTGCTGAGAACTATTTCGTGTCTACAAAAAGTTTGCCCAACTTCTGACCATTTTGGAGTCGGACAACTTTTTTTCTTCAGACTATTTACTTCCCCGGCAGTCGGGATTCTTTTATTTCACTATGCGAGAAGGGTTTTTTGTTGCGAAGTTCTTCAAAAGCTTTGCTGCAAAAAAATATTTTCTTACATTTATAGATGCGGGAGTCATTTTATTGGCCCTGCTTTACTTTGGTTTAGCTTGGTTCAATTGAGAACGCTTGGTTTTGCAGGACATCGGATGATAGATGTCACAGCGATGCCTTGCACTTTTAATCGCATATTATAAAAATCTTGTTTTTGCTTGCTGGGTACTTCTCCCTTCCCCTGCCCCTTCTTCTCCTCGAACCCAATAAATAGAATTACATTCCGGCTTACAGATGTATCTGCCATTCGTAGGCGCTGTTGGCTGGAAGCCGCTTGACAGGTTTCAAACCCTATTCCCTATTGGCTCCTTAAAGCCAGTGCAAATTTAAATGCGTTATCTCTGTCACGAAAGTAGTTTAGAGCCAGGCCTACGTGGAGAGAATTCAGGGGCTTGTAAAATCTTCATTTCACTGACCTATAGTTAAATTTGGTATTTCATCCAATTATAAAGGGATGCAACAATTGCGGCAGGTTTATCGTCATCTTTAGTAACCCTTGTAAAAAAGAGCTTGCTCTCTACAGCAGTGCAGTTGTAAGTTGCAGTCCTTTTTAGCTGCTGTTCACTCGGGCTACTTGAAGGTCCATTGTAGCTTACGAAAGGTTTGGTGCAATACGTAGGTAACATATTTTCAGCCAATAAAAAGTGATATTGAGCATTTTCGCGAGTTACCCAACTGTGTCATCATCACTGTTTTTTTATTTTCAGAGATAGTACAAAGATGAAAAAAAAATGCTTTCGGATGTGAGCAAAGAATGAGTCGTTAAATATTAAAATAATAGCATCTTTCTAAAATTATAGATGCTAGCTATTTTTAATTATTGGTATACTTTATAGGTCTATTTACTTCTTCACTACCATACGTATCAAAACCTTTCATTTTTATGAGTTTTTTAGAATAGCTTCTTGCATTTTTTTAGAATTGCTTTTACTTTCATCCGTTTTCAATCATCAATTTGCGTATGTGTACTTCGGTGATAACGGTCAGGAGATTTCCGCGCATCTAAGTATGCGCTTATGAGGCAAATGGGTTTAAAACAAGCAGTTTTTAATCGTCGATTCAGTGTGAGACCGACTTGAGACAAGTTGCAACTTACTTGAAGGCAGCTCGAAACCACTTCCAGCTTGTCCTGCCTGCAATCCAGCAGAGATGGGACGAATGTCTTGGATGCGATAAGCCTTTCTGATATGGATTCTACTAGTAACTTGCTGGGAGACGCCCGCTCTTCACTGAACTTCTTTCGTTTGTCTGAAACATCCGCCTCGCGCCTCAATTTCGTTTCAGGGGCAACGCAGAAGGGGGCTCTTCGGGAATTAAATTGAACGCCATCAGTTCGGAATAGGACTTAACGATCGTCTGCATCCTTCTTTGCTTTTTAACATGTAGCTGGAATATAAAGAATCGAATGTTATGAAACGAAATACCCTCATTCGTTTATTGAAAAAAAAAAAAAAAAAGGTGATCAAGAGGAAAGAAAATCTGAAGCTGCTCTATTATAAGGAATAAAAAAAAAAGTTAACGTATTACAAACTTGCGAATAAAATACACCTTTTTTTTTTTTTTTTTTTTTTTTTGCACATCTGAATTTATTCTATATTGCTTAGTCACCTATTCATTTGATGCTATTGTTATTATATCAATATTCTAATTTTTTTTTACACAAATTTAGAGTACAAGTAAGTCTTTTAGAGTGCAAATACTACATCTTTGAAGTTGTAAAAAATACTTTGCAAAAACTGCTTTTATAGCAAGATGTGTTCAATAAAACCAATGAATTTATTTCACACATTCTTCTAAACCTACTAATAAAGAACCGAGCACATACTATAAAATGGCGAAAGGAATCAGATGTTGGGAGTCGGCATAAAAAAATTCTATTCAGGAGTCGGGAATTAGAAGTTTTTGGGTCGATGTTCCACCCCCTGGTATGCAGTATGTACTATATATGCCATTTTATGTTTTGTTCCTAAGGCCATTGTCCTTCAGTTTTATGTGCTGCGAGTAATAACACAATCTTTCTCTTTATTTTTGCAACCATCCTACTCTATTTTTACACGTAGCGTGTACCGAAGGGTCCGTTGAGCTTCCTTCCGCCTCCGAACACATTTTCCAAAAATGTGAGAAAAAAAGCGGCCTCGCTCTCGTCGCGGTTTCCCAAAAAGTTATAAAAAACAAGTAATATAAATAAAAAAAAAAAAATTTAAGTCAATTCCTACTATTTTTCACTCTATTGCAGAAAATCCTTTTATAAATAATTTGTATTCATTTTTTTAAGTTTATCTGGCACCGTCTGTTGGTAACTTAAATCTAAAAAAACCCTAAAATTAATAAATTCAATTTAATGAATGAATTAATATTTGAAAAAAAAACTGCATTAACATCAGTGTCATCCACTGCAAGTTAAAAAAAAAAAATTTGAACTTGAGTGGATGAATAAAAAGTATTTCATGAACGATTGAAAATTTGAACAAGATACATATGAGCTAATAGTAGGAATTGAAAAAAAAAAAAAAAAAAGAATTTACAAGCAACGATCGAGTTGCGAAGGAATTGAAAAAAAAAAAGATGTCCGAGTGAAGAAGCCTTCCTCTGCGTTTCAGAAATCGAACACCTACACCGGACAGATTCAATCAATGCGTGTCTTGAGAAAATCCGTGCTCTTCCTTCGGCTGCCTTCTCTCGAAAAAACGGTCAAAAGATCTCAAAAATGGATGGTCCTTTCGACTGCGTGGGAGTGCAGTGCAATTTTCCGCAGCAAAATGTCTTCGACACACTTTAAAGGCTCGTTCCCCACCGAGGCGTGAGGCCGTTAAGCGTGAAATGGTGACCACTCACTAGCCTCACCACGTCCGCCTGATACCGGTTTGAAATCCACTGCTTCGAGTTGACCAGCTTTCAACTCGAAGCGCAATGCTATTTCTGACGTTTCTCTGTGAAGGGGGTCGGTCGAAAAATGTTCTTGCCTGCCGCGTGAATCTTCAACGCTTCACGCCTCGGTGGGAACGAGCCTTAAATGAAAACTGTTTCGTGAAGATTGAATTCGGAATCTGCAAACATTCTCAAAATGATGTTATTCGCTCTATCGAACATCTGACTTATGTATTGGCTGTTATTATGGTTTTATATAGAATACCAGTCGATTATTATTATTTTTTAATTCTAAACCAATTCTGATTTAATTCTAATTTATAGATTAGATTTCGCGTTTCCCGAGGTTCATCCTGATCTAGAAGGATGCTTCATCTAGAGTACGGTGATCCATGTGCAGCAAAGGAAAAGAATTCTAGGCTGTAAACAGTCTGAGGTGGAGGAAACTTCCGTGAAATCCCTTCCAACACAACGGAATGCGCCGTCGAGACGCGGGAACTTTCTGTACGGTTTAATTGTTGGGTTTCGAATGGTTCACGAAGGTCAATGCGCTTGCCAAGTCTTTACAGACCACTTTTTTTTTAATACTAACTAGATCAAAGTGAACCTCTGAGTCAACCGTAAAACTCCATTACAATATGTGGAAAAAAAAAAAGATACTTCATTTATTTACTTATTTATTATCGCAATGAAGCTTTTCCAAGTTTCTGTAAAGTTAAATTTTCAGCTAGTATGAGAAGGGGTAAATCTCATACAAAAAATCAATTTATAAATATAAAAAAATTTTATTTATATTTTTAATATAAAAATTCTGGATTAATTACAAAAAAAAAAAATAGTTTTCATCAATAAACATAGAAGTTAAAATCATAAATAATAAACTGTACTTTAAACATTATTTGGTGCAAAACTTTTCATTCCACAATTTTCTCGTTCTCGAGATTCTGGCACATGAGAATTTTCAATACTCGGAAATTTGCTAATCCTTGTCAAACTTTCACTCTAGATAATGCAACATATGTCAATTCTACATATATATATATATATTACCAATACTCGGCTTTATCCCGATACCAATATCCGATATCCTTGAAAACTTGTAAATTGTAATTACAAAATCTAATTGCTGTGGACATTGTTTCTTGGACAATTAACATTTCCATTTTCCCAAAGTTTCGTGATAGGTGGAATTGGAACACAACCACTGCCTACATGAACTGTCATTTTCAAATTGAACCATTATTAGCCCACAAATTAAAACTTAACATAACTTTAGATCCAATTGATAAAACTTAAAATGGCAGTTACTGATTTTTCAATTCCGTCTGTTAGCTTACACTCTCCCTATATATATCTTGTTCAAATTTCATAAAATACTTTTTAATCGTTCATAAAATACTTTTTTTATTCATCCACTCCAGTTCAAATACATTTTTTTTTTTTTTTGAATTTGTAGGGGATGACACTTGATGTTAATACAATTTTTTTTTTCAAATATTAATTCAGTAATTAAATTTAATTAATTCATTTTAGTTTTTTTTTAGATTTAAGTTGAACATATCTACCTATAGATGGCGCCAGATAAACTTAAAAAAAAATGAATGAAAATTATTTATAAAGGACTTTCTGCAATAGAGTGAAAAAAAGTAGGAATTGACTTAAATTTATTTTTGTATATTACTTGTTTCTAGGACAATTATGGACAGCTGGAATGTAAGCAATCGTTTGTAGCAGGAATCAACGAATTTCCTATGGTCTCCGCACTTCCCAGTATTATTCAGTATCTGTTTTGATTCCACCATCAGAGGAGGATCCGGCATTCAAGGACAACTGACTAATAAATCATTTCTTCGTAAATTTCTTCTTTTCTTTTAGATTTAGCAATATTTGTTTCAAATAGGACAATTGGATTAAAATGAAACTAAAAATGCTTAGAAGGCAGGCCATCAATATGTGAATTTTACAAGGAAATGGAAGGTCATTATTATTAATAAGAATTTTATGAGAATTTTTAAAACTTTTCTAAAGCTAAATGATCGATTTGTAAAACTAACGATCGACTTATATAAGAATCCGTGCTTAAAACGTAGGTACTTTTTCATGAGGCGGAGCGAGCGATCTATCGCCAAATATCGCTGATATGTTATGTTTCCGAAGTTTTACGAAAATCCTCTTTATGTTCTCTGTTTCTCCTCCTTCTCTGTTTATTCTCTTTTATCCTCTTTCTTTACCTTCCCAGAGTCAGGTCCAGAGGCATGACATGACTTTTATTTCAAGGAAACCGACCTACGAACAAAAATCATCAAACGGTGAACGACTAAAAATGCAGATAGTAGGAGGAAAAAACACACATATTTATACAAAATATATTAGGTTGGTGCATAATTATCAGGCGTTTCTTTGACATGCTATATTTTAATAAAAATTTACAATATAAAAATGTATGTCAATAATCATACTGATATTCGTCATATTCTGATGTACCTCTTTGAAAAAGGAATGAAAAGCAGCACAGTCATTTCGCGATCTCAACGAACTTCTCGGTGAGGGCACAATCAGCGAAAGTCGATGCAGAGAATGGTTTGCCCGTTTCAAATCTGGCGACACTATCTTGGAAGATAAGCCAGGAAGAGGGCGACCACCAGATTTCGAAGACCAGGCACTTTTGGCAGCCGTGGAAGGGGACGAAAGTTTGACAACTCGAATGCTGGCCGACAACTTCAATGTGGACCATTCAGACAAGAGATTGCGCAAAAAGAACCCTATCGTCTTCCACCACGTTAAAGCGCGCCCACATGTTGAGCATCGTGTTGTCGAATCGCCAATAAGGGCTGGGAACTGCTTCCACATCCGACATATTCTTCCACAGAAGCGCCTACCACGTCAATCGGTCGCTAAAAACTGGCAGGCGAACAAAGTTTATGATGATTTCGATAACTTAGTGGCGGATGTCAAAGCATGGATTGCCTCCAAGAACTGTGAATACTTTGTCCGTGGAATCGACCGTCTTCCAAGCAAAATGGGAAGCAGTTATTGAAGTAGATGGTGACTACGCTCCAGATTAATCATTTAAAAATGTTACCATTCCGGATTAATCATTTCAAAATGCTACTGTTGACTTTTTATGTTTCTTTTTTCATAATAAATAGTGTTCAAGGACGCCTGATAATATAGTTTAAAAACGCCTGATAATTATGCACCAACTTAATACATTAAGGAGGTGTGAAGCATTTTGTCTAGGAAGTCTGTAAAACCCCAAAAATTAGTATAACAAAAAAGTAATGTTTATAGATATCAAATTCCCAAAATAAATGAAACATAACGTGCTGATATTACTTTATCAAGGTATACCACATACCCTCAGGATGATGTAAACCATGATATTTCTGCTGTCTGGGTAGTATCCAAATCAAAGACACATTGCTATAATGTGAAGTAGCTAATGAATCTTCTGTTTAGAATCATTAAGGTATAGGTATAAAATTGATTTGGCAATGTAGCTTGTTTAAAATAACAAAAATCGAGTCAGGTGATATAAATTGATAGTGTTAATAATAATAGGATATATATTATTATATGTATATTGCTTAATGAAGAAAAATATCAGTGACGGATTGAAAGAAATCCAGAGAACATTTTCGTTACAACTAAGCTAAAAAAATTTCTTAACATAACAGGATGATTCATTGAGAACACGCTGTCAACTCATACTTTTGCGGGACATTTTTTAAAAGCAGTTTAAAAAAAAAACAAAATTGAAATATGAACCACCTTCAAAAGCGTGGAATTTAAACAAATATATATATATATATATATATATATATATAGTCAAAATCTAGTTGAAAACGTCTTTTTTTTTTCACCCAGGATCAATCTGAGGACATTTTCTTCGGCTCTAAATGCAAATCTGAGATAAATGATCATGAGTCATGTGATCTTACAAATAACACGTTTATTCCGTTATGAAAATCAATTTTGAGTTAAATCAATTTCATAATGAGTGTAAAATGGTTTTAAAAAAAAAGGAGAAATTCATTCCAAAAAACTTCAAAATATGGCCATTTTGACTTTTAAAAAAATTCACTGGAATACTTAAAAATTATTTATCATATTTTCAAAAGATGGGAGCAAAAAAAAAAAAAAAAAAAAAACGAGTGACCGTTAGAACTTTAGAAGTTTCGAAACTTGTTTCCCTGTTAACTATCCTTCATTAAAATTTTATTTAATTTAAAGAGTTTTAATTAGAAATGAATCACGGACAAAAAATTGCATCGATTAGGACTTAATATTAGTACTTTAAGGTAGTACCGATTAGTACTTTTTAAGTTAATCACGGCTTCAATTCCTTTATTTATTAACTTAAATATTTTTACTTTTGGTGAATATTTACCAAATACAGCAGAACCCAAGTATATTATTTTTTTAACAGCAGGAGATTCCCCCAAAGAGGATTTAAAAACATAATTGTACATACTAATGGATTTATTTGATTAAAATACAATTCAAAAGGATTTTTTTACATACATGATTTAAAAAAAACGTCTGCTGATGAACATTGAATGGTTAAACTTGGTTACTTGTTAAACTTGTTACTTGAATGAACTTGGCTAAAGCTGAAACTGCTACATATCTGCTGTTCCAATTACGTGTGACCTCAGTCAAAATGTCCATCATTTGAAAATAACACGTGTCATAGAACAGTGTCTTTTTCGAGCGAATTGTCAAATCATTTTTTTCTGCAGGCTACCTCCCTGAAGTGCGTAAAGAAGTACTGAAACTCCTCGCTTACAGTACAGCAGAATTTATTTTTATTTTATTAGCTGGTTTTTTTTTTCCCGTATGTATTTTTTTTTTAGCAGTTTTTGTTGCGCATTCATTTAGACGGATTCTCTCAGTATCCCACCTGAGCAAAGACATGAATTAAATGATTGAGGTGAGACTGTACGTTGAGCATTTTTTTTTTTTTCGATGTATGCAATTTTAATTTAAATCTTCATTGCTTCTATCACATGAAATTTTGATAAAGATTTATGTTATTAGATGGGCATAAGCAATGGTCTGTTCTGTAATGAATTTGAAAATATAAAATAAAACATTTTTATAGCATTTGAATTCTAACTTTTTTTTTATTTGGTACGAGTTATACACTCTCAATGTTGAGAGGAAATATATTTTTATATCAGCGATTGCATGGAGGATCGGTAGTTCTTCGACAAGTCAAATTCTTGAGGCAAAATGTGGCAATAGAAGCATCATCATCCAGATTGTATCAATCTGTTGAGATTTTTGAAACAATGAGCCTTTTGAACACAACAAGATTTAATTCTTGACAAAAAGAAATTCGCATTTTTTATTTTTATATCAAATATTTTGTTTCTTGATGGTCTTTCAAGGAAAAATGCCAAACATTTGCGTGTCAATCGCTGAAAAGAAAAGCCTAAAAACTGACATTCGCCATCAGGAAAATTGATTTTAATGCAAGATGCTTGCACAATAACATCTTCATTTCTAAAAATAGTGACAGCAACACACTATATCATCGATTCAGAGCACACCTGCATATTAGCCACGCGCGTTCGACCGCAATTAATTGACAATTAAATATCCGATGGTCCTTTTCATGCCATGATGCGAGATAATGAGAGGACTTTCAGGTGGTAATTGGCCGGCATGTGCATGTCATATGAGAGAACACGCGGATAACTCTCACCAGGTAGCATAACATCGATACAAGACGAGTGAACTTCACTAGGCGTAATGCTATTTCCGATGTTTCGCTGTGAAGGGGTCGAAAAATTTTCTTGCCTGCCGCGTGAATCTTCAACGCTTCACGCCTCAGGGCGAGGAACGAGAACGCTGGAACGCTTCGTTCACACCTGGGAAGGAGCCTTAAGGGAAGAAGGGCCTACCTACTCTTTTATTTGCGGTCCAGATAACGGCCTTTGCTCTAAAGGGATCAGAGCAAAGGCCGTACGGATGTCGTCACGTTATCATGGACTTGCGGACGTTATCATTTGGTCCACTTGAAGGTGGATTCGTGTCCTTCGGTCGTTGAGCATTTCGAGTGAGTGCAGGAGACACTTAGGGGCGAAAAGCGTCGTCCAGTCACTTCTCCACAAGAACGGCAAGCACGCAGCACATTCAGCATCGTTCCCCAAAGCGATTTGTTGCACTGCGCACCCGCTGCAAAGTCGGTGAGAGGAGCAGAAACTGGGGGATCATTTTCACTTCAGTAAGACTTATCTTGCCCATATCCAGCATCCTCGTTTTCACTTATTGCATTTCGAGTTATGAACGGGGCGCGCCCTTTTCATCAAGTCCGATTTTCCGTCAAGAAAATAAAGAAAAAAAAAAAAAAAAAAAAAAAAAAAAAAAAAAAAACCCTGTAAGCGATAGAAGAGGTATCTGAAGTCGAAATTCCATTTATTAATTATTTTATCAATAATATTTTACATTAGAGTCATTGCGTTCAAATACATTAAAACCAAAATGTTTTGCATAAAATAAATTGCATAAACAATTATAAGTTAAAATTCGATCTTCTTTTCTCTTCGGTCTGCTCGTCGATGAAATCGTTTATGTCAGATTGACTATTTCGTTAATTAATGAAAGAAACTAAATCTGGAAAAACATCGAACCTAAAATGAATGCTGTTGAGAAAAGCATTAAAATAGTAAATATTTAACAAAAAAAGTGGGCATAAGTGAACATAAGTTTGAATAGGTGTGCACACTTCCTTTAAGGGGAGCCCGCCCTTACGGAAATAATTACTTAAGATCTGAATGTTTTGTGTTGAAATCCATTTCTAAATGGTTATCATCATAACTGGCTCGACAGCCCGTTATGGGCCTCGGCCTTCTTTAAAAGATCCAGCCAGGCTGTTCTCCTCTAGGCCGTGGACCTCCAGTTTTTTACCTTACTAAACAGTCAACCCATCTCTTTTTCGGTCTTCCCTTGGTCGTTGTCCAAAGGGACATTGAAACCTTCAAAGCAGCTTTGTCACTTTCCATTCTCATGAGATCACCTGCCCATCTCATTCTGTTCAGTTTTAACAAAATTGCATCTTCTTCGCCCATTTCCATTGTCATTGATACCACCAAAATACTTCGTAGCACTTTTCTTTCAAAGACTACCAACATTTTCTCTTCTCTTGCTGTTAGTGACCATATTTCAGATACATATGTTAATGCTGGTCTTATGAGAGTTTTATAGAGTACAATTTTAATTCTTCTCTTAATCAGGTGGGATCTTAATGGGCTTCTATCTAAATGGTTATACTGAACGATTATTAATAATACTGAAAATAGCTTTATGAACACAATACGTAAATCTTGTGATTACGTATTGTGTTCTTATCGTATTACTTCTATTAAAGACGTACTTGCTAATTTTCAATGAGTTTAGTTCCATATATTTTACTAAACGCACCGTCAGTCTCGAAGATTTCATTGGTTAAATTATCAGGCAGTTGTAAACACAGGTGCTGCCAAGTTGCTGCCGATATCGGTTTGGGTCAATTTTTTTTAATTTGTTTTTGACTAAAGAATTCTTTAAAATGTACATTCCACAATAACTTACCTTCGTTAATCTTTTATTGGCTCTTGATTTTCAATTTCTATCAGCACTTGGCGTTGTGCATGCCTCGAGTCACATAAACACTGGATGCGGCTCTTTAAGGCAGCTCTCCTGATCCCTGCGAAATATTGAAACGACCTTCGATTTAACAGCTGTCCTTTTTTGTATTTTTTTTATTTTTACAATTTTTACAGATTGAATTTTTTTATAGGATAAAAACTTTCCGGATACGATTCATCGAATTTCTTTTTCCCAATTTCAGATAACTCGTAGGAATTTTCTCTACAAGACATTATTAGATTACTTACACAATTGCCTGTCTGACTTCGTTTGCCAATTGCAACAAAACGAAAAATATTGTATAAAAGTGTTGAAGGAAAAAGATATTGAATAAAATAATTGAATATTTATTATGCAGCATGCTTTGCTGTGCTGTCGGTAAGACTTTTTAAACGAATGGAATTTGGCCCAACATGTAATGGGAACTTTCAAACATCGAGATATTTAAGTATTTGTTTTATTTTTGAAATTATATTTTTTTACTTACAAAATATATGCAGGAGGATATATGAATATTTATTCATAAGGTATTTATTATATCTATTTTGTTTATTATTTTTTAGTTTTTTATAACATTTATTTAATTTTTTATTTTATTTTGTTAGTTTTATTTATTTTATATTATATGTTCAGTTTTTATTTTATTTAAATTCCGGTTTTCCTTGTTAATTCAGTGACAAATTCAATGATTTTTTTTTTTTTTTACTGGAAGGAAATGAATCCATTGTTGTCTCTTTGGATATCTTAGACTGTGCACTTTAGCAACTTTCTTCGTTCAACAGCCATAAGTCAGTTCACATTTAAGTCTGGCCTGATGCATTCTTTTTAAAAGCAGAGAAGATTCAAGATTCCTCTGTTCATGTAATTAGACGTAAAATAGGAGAGCGTTCTCTAGAAATGCAACTGGTTCAATCGCTCCATTTTCCCACCACCCCCCAAGTTGCCATTTTTCGTCCCCTCCCTACCTTCTATAGGTCAAACGTGGACGGGGGGAAACCGTTGCTATTTTTAGAACATTTCGCAAAGGGGGAGTAAAGGATTGACGAACGCGCATGCGCTTGTTTCGCCACCAGTTGGCGGTTCTATTTCTTTTAATCAGTCTTTCATCACACTTGACAGCAGATGAAATTATTTTTTTTAAGCGAATCTCGATTTTTTTTATCCTACAGAAATGGAGCACGTTCAAATCGAAAACTAAAATTATTATTAAAACCCAATTTCTATGAATCAATCTAACACAATTATATTTGTATTTATATTTAATTATTTATAATCTTTTGAAACATAGCAATGATTGCGATGTTATTAAATAGTGTCACCATTTATTTTAAATGACGGTTAAAATAAATGATGAAAACACATCAGAATACATAGTACGATTTAAATTTAAACTTGTGCAGCTCATAAACTCACCGGCAGCACCCAATTCCATGGCAACTGGCAGGGTAGTGAAGGATTTTGTGAAATGCAATGTTCACTATTACGAAATGAAGGTGTCGGCAGGGCCGGATTTTCCTATAGGCTAAGGGCCTCAAGATCAAGAGGGGCCTGCATTCAAATTGTTAGCAAAGTTAAAATTACGCTATTCTAAAAACCGTAAACACTAAAACACTGAATAGAAAATAAGGAGACATTCTACACATATGACTCATAAATAAACATAAAAATGTATTGGTATTATTATGAAAAAAATTTATCTGAATTGAATTTGCTTTAATCTTCAATGTATTGAATATATTTAATTTAATTTGATAGAAAATAGGATAATTTTTATTGAATATTTTATTTCCGTAGTCAAAGATTTTTATTATTTGAATTTTGTTTCTTTGTAAATGTCGCGTGTTATGTTTGATGAGTTCAAGAACTATATAGGGTGCCGAGAATAAATGTCCAAATAAGCGTTCTCGACTTTTTTTTTTTTTATTTATTTATTATCCGTGCCACTTTTTATAAAGATTAGTACCCATCACAACATGTTTCATTTAACATTTTGATATCTATCACAATAATGATATATTTTATTATCTCTCATGTAATTTACAAACTTAAAAATGGGAGGTGAAATATAAGTGGAATAGCCTCTTTTCGTCTAAATCCGGCCCTGGGTGTCGGCTAAAAATTTCGGACTCTCGAATCGATTTTCATTCCGATTCCTGACTCTCTTCTGTACTTTATCAAGGGATTCAGAAAGATGTGTGAAAAAAAAAAAATTCAATGACTTTAACTGAACTCGTATATTCATGAAATCAGTTCTTGAATAACAACGTAATTTTTACACCTTTAAAAAAGTGCAGCCTTAAAAGACATTCTTGCACTCTCAGTTTGCTTGCATGTAAAAATAGCAATACTGAATGAGCAGGTATTACAGAATAGCTGAAGGCGAGCAAAAGACAATGACACGTTTTAAGCACAAAAATGCTCTATTTGTAACCCACTCAATCACTTTTGGTGTTCATAACAGAATAGCTTCTATTAAGATCTTCTTTCGTTGTCTATCCGAGGTACCTTTCGATAAGCCTCGGTGCTGATGCCTCAGTGTCCGACTTTAATGTAGTGACTGTCTTTGGTGTATTAGGGAAGGATATAATGGAGTGAGTATTGTACCAAATTTAAACTTAACTTTAAGTTCTTTTATTTTGCATTTTACTTTTATTTATTATTAGTATTTTAAATTTTTTTTTCCGAGTACCTCTTTAACTGAATTTTTGAAACTTTATCTTGCTTTTTTACTAAGCAGCCAACTATAATTATAATCCTATTTAAGAATTAAGATGAGGTTTAAGGGGTATTTCTCCCTGTTGGTACTCCGTAACATTTCATTTTCGCCTTATTTCTTAGAATGTTGGGAAAAATTATTTTATAAAATTGTGGAAAGCCGTATTCCCCTACCCGACTCCTTTAAAAATGCTCGATTTCCCGCCTCTAATTGACTCGTTAGACAACACCCTCTATATGCTTCACCTTAAAAGATGGCACAGCGACTTATGCACAGACTAACAGATTTCGCCGTAAATGCAATATTACACAAAATGAAACATTTTTAAATTGCAAGATTTTATGATGTACACAATTAAGGGTTTTGAGATTTTAAATAACTCACCTTCAATTATTTAAATTTGTTAAATATAGCCTGTCTCGTTTTTTTCAACGACATGTGTTACAATTGGATAGCTTTCACTGAAACAAAAATTGAATTGCAAGCTCAAATTCAAATTAAATTAAAAAATAAAAATAAAAAAGATTAGTTTGAAATTTTTTTTTTTTTTAAAAAAATAGGGAAAAAAATCATACGCATTTTGGTAATACTCTACCATGCATATTATTTTTAAATATGTCCTTCGTTCTCCATTTAGGCTAGAAGGATTGACAGAATGATTGATTGAACGAATGATTGAACAAATGAACGAATGATTTGAACTAATGATGGATTCTGAATGCATTGAACGAATGATTTGAACTAAATGCGAGGCGAAAAGTGAAGCTGACATTGGTCGTTCAAAGAGCCAATGGGTCGGAGGGAAACGGATTTGTTATAAAAAGAATTTTGTGAACCTGTAACAAGGTTTTACTTACATATAATTTTTTTTTTCCTTTTCATTTATTTAAATGGTTTTTTTTTCTTTTAAATGCTGCACCCCACACCATTTTTCTAGTAGATCCCTCAATAAATGTATTTTCTGTTTAAAAAAAAAGAAAAAGCATTCTGATTATCTCTTCTACGATTATTGTGTTTAACATTTTATTAGAATCTCTCTTTATTCTTCTTAGCATTTATTTCACGCGAAAATTGTCTGTTGATCAGTCTGCTATCAATAATATCCCCTTAGATGGCGTGCTGCCCACTACGTCTGAAAATATACGATTAAAGGACACTCGTCTAAATGTTTGCAGGACATTTGCTGTCCTGAATACCGAGCAAACAGCATCTGTCAATTATGAGAATCAAATTGAATGAAGATAACAGAGGATTCAAGTCACACAAAAAACCTCAACAGCTAAGGTTTTCCGCTTTTAAAACTTTTCCTGAATTTTATTTGAATTTCTTGTTTAATTGGATGGGACGACGAGGTCCCTGGACCTTGTCTGTGCAACTGCTGCATCTTTTTTGGCCAGTGACTCAGCTTTTTCATTTCATAACGCGTCTCTAGGAATCCAGTAGGGGGAAAAAAAATCCCGTAGGACAGAGAAAAATGTACAGAAAAAAAAAAAAAACCCGAATGTAGACAGCACCTGTTAAAGCATCTCATCCATTTCCATCTTTCGGACACAAGCAGGAGGAATGTGATGTTCAGGAAATCGTTCGCGAGACATGCGCACGAGGCCAGCCCTTCCTGCCCCTCGCCCTCCCCGCCCGCTGTATCGACCGGCCTCCAAACGACTCTATTATAAATTCGTCCCCCCCCCCTCGTCTGTTGATCTCGTTTACATGGCAAGGAGGCGAATCAATAAAAGTTGCTTATTGGACAGCGTAAATACCAACCGCGCGTGGCGAAAAAAATGCGATCATCTCGCTGGAGTGAACGCCAACAGGACGAGACGTTCATCTGCTTATATTGAAACAAACTTATTCGACCCATTGCTCGCTTTTCAGAAAAAAAGAATAGCATCTGAAAGAAGTAATGTCCCCCCTGAAATCTACCTTCTTGAAGCGAGCTGATATGAAGATGTCATAAAAATGCCTTTTCTTTTACGTAGCTACTTATGTCTTGAAATTGTCCTCGAAGATTGAAACAATAAAATGATTCATTCAAATCAACCCTAGTTAACAGAAATTATAGATAATGAAGGATAATACAAAAATAAGGTCACATGGCATATAAAATTATCTTTATCAAGAAGGATGAATCTGCTATCCAAGAATGAAATCTGTTTTTCATATATTGGGAAAAATAGTTGATTTGTACTAGCGTTAACACTCTCACAATAGTTTGTATCTCGCTGAAATATGTATGTATAATACACTCATGTCTATAAATTAAGGATAATGAAGTTCAGGCAAAGAAGGAGACAGAAGCAAAACAAATTTGACTTATTTGTAAAAAGTCTATTTATTAAACAAAATGTAAAGAGCAAAAAAGATGCTATATGTTTGACATAATTAATAAAAATTGCGATTTTACTCCTGGACAAATTTCAAAAGAACCTATTTACAAAAAACAGTATAACATGATTAGTATGATGGTTAATATGGAGTATGCCTCCGGACGATGCAATACAGGCCATACAACGCCTAGGCATGCCGAGTATCAAATTATCAATCTGATCTTGGGGAATATTACACCACTCATCAAGCAATGCCCTCCGAAGTTCCGGTCGACAGGTAGGAGGGGGTTGACGGGCTGCAATACGTCGGCCAAGCATATCTCACACATGCTCTATTGGATTCAAGTCCGGTGAGTATGCTGGACAATCCATACGGGTGATATCCTCCAATTGAAGGCATTCGTCTACAATGTTTGCACGGTAAGGACGGGCGTTGTCATCCATAAACGGAAATTCAGCACCCATGGCGCCCCGAAACAAACGTACATGTTGTTCCAGAATGACATCCCGATAGATGTGGTCTGTCATCGTTACACTCTGAACATGCAGGTCAGTTCTGGAACCAAGAATAATTCCTCCCCAAACGAGCCATCCTTCACCACCGTAACGGTGTCGTTCAATGGTGTTCTCTTGGTGGTAACGGGTACCTGGCGCTCTCCATATGAAAGTCCGGCGAGAATCAGACTGCAAACTAAACCTGGTCCCGTCGGAAAACATCACACAAGACCACTGTTGCGGTGTCCACAATGCATGCTCTCTACTCCAGGTTAATCGCAGGCGATTTCTGTCAATCGATTTCTGTGTGATTCTGAATTATCCTTAATTTATGGACATGAGTGTAATTCCTTCTCATTTTCCCCCTTCATTAGACTTATTAAGTGCAAAAATTCTTATTATTATTATTTCCTTTTCTTTCTTTCTTTTTCTTTTGAAAAAGATTTTCTTTTTTTGTTATTAGATTGTCCTAATGTTAAATCTTAAACCGCCTCCAGATGAGAAGATCGAGTCGTTCACCCACCGAGTGTCTCCGTCTGACCGCGAGACACAAGCGACGTAATTTCCCGCTGTGGTGACAGCTGGTCGTAAATAGCGTTCGCGAGAATCCTTTTAATGTGCGAGGGAAAAAAAAAGACTCTGGTCGGAGTGGGGCCAAAACGGACCACTCACTCGAAGTGTTTTTGTCACACTGAGTCAAACCAGTTTATAATCGGTTCGCGAGACTGAATCGCTAGTTATCGTCTGAGCGCCAGTGGAGCTCAGCCAGACGAGAACGACTGAGTCGTACTCGCTAATCAATTATAAATCAGTTTGACAGAGTCCTCTTTATGTATCATGTGGCTCGGTGCACTTCCTACCAGAGTCTACCTTTTTTCGCACATCAAAAGGATTCTCGCGGACACCATTTACGACCCGCCGTCACACAGCGGGAAATAACGTCGCTCGCGGTCGAACGGAAGACACTCGGAATGAAATCGATTCTGGGTTGAGTCGATCGGCAGTTGTGCATTCATCAACCACTGCAATTACAACACATTGAGAACATAAATAGGACTTAAAACACAGAATTTCTGAGATGAAAAAGCTTGCTTTAAATCCCAACATGCGAAGGCCAATCGAAAGTGTCTTTGGGAAAGGTCATTTCGTTCGTACTTTCATGAGGACAGAAGAAAGGGAGAGTTCGTTTCAAAATTGAATGGCACAGTGTAGGTGTAGTGTCCTTAGGTGACTATTGCAAATACACATATCGTCCTTCGGTTGCTACATCCTTCTAGTAGTAAATGGATTTCTGGGGAAAAAAGAAGAGCAAAATCTTGAACTCGTTATCGTTTCTAATGAACTAAATGAAGGACAGCTGTGTAATTATTCATGATTATTCCTTGTTCATGCGCGTGTCATCGTTCTCTGATTGACATCTTTAGTTAAATATTCCTCTCTGGGAAGCCACACCCTGCCTATTGGACATCTAACTGGAGACTTCCTCACGATATTGAAAACTGCTCGGCTGCTTCGTTAACGTGGCGGACGTTAACGAACCGTGTTAAGCTATTAGAATTTTAAAGTCATTGAAGAAATAATGGGGTTCCCCGTCTAACACGATGTGGAAAAAACCGATTCTGCACAAATGGATAAGACTTGAAAAATAACTATTCGTATAAAAAAAAAAAAAAATTATATTAGTAATAACTGGTGAATGATGAAGATGAGGAAAAGGAAAGTTTTGCAGAAATTTCGCGTGGTAGACAAAAATACTTCGCCCATACTTTTACAGTTGTGGCTAAAATTTTTGGAAAAAAAAATATTTTTCTAGAAGTTTTTATGTAGATTATTTTGATAACATCCAAATTTTTCTTCAGGTTTCTTTGTCCCATAAATTTATTAAATGAATTTTTGAGAGTTTACCCTTTTCTCAAAAAACTCTGGATATATATATTTTTAAATCAATGTCCATTACGAGTGTTAAGCGATGTACATTCGACGACGGTATTTCAAATTATTCATTGGAAGGTATTAAACCTAAATAATCCGTGGATTATGTACTAAGAAAACTTCAACATTTTGGTGTGTTTGGGCTATTTTTTGAGACGTGGGGGGAACTAACCAGGAAGCACATGAAGATACACAATCCAGTCACATTAATGTGACCACCATCTACTTTCGACGTCAACGTGAAATAACCAATCACAAAAAGGTAGGTGGCAGCACATTGCAGTGGAGTGTATATAAAAAAGAATTCCACTTAATACCCCATTCCACACACCACTAAAGCCAGAATATTCAAGAGTGTATATTCTGGCTTTCGACAGGTGGTCACATTAATGTGACTGGACTGTGTATATGAGCAGCGAATGTTCCAAGTTTCTGAAAAGTTCCTTGTCTAATGCATAAATACATAAATGTGTAGTCATCGTTTTTTCTTATCTTATCTTGTTATTTCTTATCTAATAGAAAAGACTGATTTCTATTCACTGAGCGGGGTACTTCACACCGAGATGATTTCCGCACAAAAAAGAATTCATGGCCTCACTCAAGTGCAGGTTTACGACGAAAGAGATCGCCTAATCCCATTTTTACCTCGCGCAACGCCGCCGCGGAAGGCTCTGTGGCTGCCGCTCCTCCCAGGACGTTCTGCTTTTTCTAGACTTTTGTTGCAAATGGCGCGAAAGGCCTGCGGAAGTGTCGCATCTGTTTATTTCCTCGGTCCCATGCAAATAGTAGCTGCGGAGGATTTTAATGTGTCTTATAATTATCATCATCATCATAAATGGCTCGACAGCCCGTTGTGGCCTTGGCCTTCTTTAAAAGATCCAGCCAAGCTGTTCTCCTCTTGGCCGAGGACCTCCAGTTTTTTATCTTAATAACATTGAAATCTAAACAGTCGACCCATCTCTTTTCGGTCTTCCCTTGGTCGTTGTTCAAAAGGGGTTACATTGAAATCCCTCAAAGCAGCTCTATTACTTTCCATTCTCATGAGATGACCGGCCCATCTGATCTCATTCTGTTCAGTTTAACAAATTTTTAGAATGTCAATATCTCTAGAAAGTTTGTATTCAAAATTGTATCTTCTTCGGCAATTTCCATTGTCATTGATACCACCAAAAATAGTTCGTAGCACTTTTCTTTTAAAGATTGCCAACATTTTCTCTTCTCTTGCTGTTAGTGACCATGTTTCAGAGTGTTATAATTATAGCAAAAGAAAATAAATATAGAACGAGGCATTCAATATCCACAAATCACATTAAATTGAATAGTAAATAAAAAAATAGGACTTTTAATTTTTTATTTTAAGTGATCGAATACACTACTGGACATTAAAATTGCTGCACTAAGAACGCGACGTGCTGCAGATGTAAAATTTAAATGACAGGAAGAAGGTGGTGTGATATGCAAATGATTAGCTTTTCAGCGCATTCAGACAAAGCAGGTGCTGGTAGCGGCACCTACCGTGTGTTTAAATGACGAAATTGGTACGCATACACAAATTGCATTTGAACGTTGTTGCCTGGTGAAAAGTTGTTGGGATGCCTCGTGTAAGAAGCAAAAATACTTACCAAGACAACAACTGTCTGCACGAACAATTCGATGACGTTTGCAGCAGCATGGACTTTCAGCTGGGAAACCATGGCTGCGGCTACCCTTGACACTGCATCACAGATAACAGCGTCTTCAATGGTGTCATCAACGACGAACCTGGGCGCATGAATGACGAGGCATCATTTTTCAGATGAATTCAGGTTCTGTTTACAGCATCAAGATGGTCGCCTCCGTATTTGGCGGTGGTGAACTCACATTGTCATCGTCATACTGGCCTATCACCTGGAGTGATGGTATGGGGGGGCTATTGGATACATGTCGTGGTCACCTCTTGTTTGCATTGACGGCACTTTGCACAGTGCACGTTACATTTCTGGTGTGTTACGTCCCGTGGCTCTACCTTTATTCGAGCCCTGAAAATCCTACGTTTCAGCCGGATACCGCTTGTTGTCAGTATCGTACGGACCTTCCTTGATACGGAAAATGTTCGGCAGTTGCCCTGGCCTGCACGTTCACCAGATCTCTCGGCAATAAAAAACGCGTGATCCATGGTTGCCGAGCGATTGGATCGTCCCCATACGCCAGTCACTACGGTTGATGAGTTGTGATGGGCTGCATGGCATCTGTACCTGTACATGCCATCCAATCTCCGTTCGTGCTGTTATTACTGCCAGAGGTGGTTGTTCTGGGTTACTGATTTCACAGAATCTATTCACCCAAATTTCTTGAAAATTTAATCATTTGTTATTTCCAGTATAATATATTTGTCAAATAAATATCCTTTTGTTATCTGCATATCTACCTGCTGCAGCAATTTTAATGGCCAGTAGTGTACTTTATTTTTCAATCTCGTTTTTGCATTTTAAACTTGCAGGTCGGATCCATTTATCTGCGAATCTTTCCTTTCCCTCTATGAGCGAGCTTAAAATGAATAAGTATTTCATCGTTTTATGGATTTTCTTTTTCCTTCAAAATTCGGAATCATGTAGATTTGGGAAAGTGCTGCACATTTTAGGGTGACTTTTCTACTAACAGGAATATGCCCCAGTTTTTCTCCATACTCTTGCATTTACTTCCACAATTTTGCTTTTTCAAACAATCAACATTAGCATAAGATTCACGTTGATAGTTATTTTCGGAAGTCCGTTTCCAAATTCTTATTAGGGTCTTTCTGTTGCATTTGAACTGTTTTGCAGCTAACGTGATTGCACCTTTCTGCACTTTGTTGTCTTTCTTTGGATACATCAAGAACTGGACCCTTGCAACTCGATCGTTGCTTGTAAATTCTCTTTTTCTTCAATTCCTACTATTTCAAACTATTCCTATATATATCTTGTTCAAATTTTCAATCGCTAATAAAATACTTTTTTATTCATCCACTCAAGTTCGAATACTTTTTTTGAAATTGCAGTGGATGACACTCGATGTTAATACAGTTTTTTTCAAATATTAATTCAGTAATTAAATGTAACTAATTAATTTTAGTTTTCTTTTAGATTTAAGTTGCATATATCTAGCAAGTAATATATATAAAAAAATTTAAAGTCGATTCCTACTTTTTTACTATATTGCAGAAAAGTCCTTTACAAATAAAGTTGAAATTTTGCTTTTACATCTGGCGCCGTTTATTATTAGATACATGCAACTTAAATGTAAAAAAAAAACTAAAATGAATTAATTAAATTTAATTACTGAATTAATATTTGAAAAAATTGTATTAACATCCAGTGTCATCCACTACAAGTTCAAAATAAAAAATGCATTTGAACTCGAGTGGATGAATGCAAAGTATTTTATGAACGATTGAAAATTTGAACAAAATATAGATAGGGAGAGTGTGAGCTAATAGAAGGAATTGAATAATAGATGACGCTAGATGTAAGAGGAAAATTTCAACTTTATTTGTAATGGACTTTTCTGCAATATAGTGAAAAAAAAAGTAGGAATTAACTTTAAAAAATTATATTACTTGTTCTCATATTTCTTTCACAATAAGTTGATATTCAACTGAAATGAAGCAATGGATTTCGATTGGATGAAATGAGAAAGATAATTCTAATTCGTACTAATCAGGTTAACCTAAAAATGGAAAGATGTGTCGAAGCAAATGACAGATGTCATGAAGCATTGATTTTGATGGAAGGTTTCGCAGTTTTGTGCTGCAACGTACTTCACAGCTGCAGCGTCGCTTTCAACTGTTACCACACATTAAGATGGACCAGATCCCTGCTCCTACTTTTATCACAACGATCATTGGAATATTTTCCTTGCATGGTGCGATTTCATAACAATAAAATAGAAATCAAGGGGAAATTATTTCAATTCCTTCTATTAGCTCACACTCTCCCTATATATATCTTGTTCACATTTTCAATCCTTAATAAAATACTTTTATACATCCACTCAAGTTCAAATACATTTTTTGGAACTTGTAGTGGATGACACTCGATGTTAATACAGTTTTTCAAATATTAATTCAACAATTAAATTTAATTACTTAATTTTAATTTTTTTTTTAGATTTAAGTTGCATATATCTACCAATAGATGGTGCCAGATAAACTTAAAAAATCAATGAAAATTATTTATAAAAGATTTTCTGCAATAGAGTGGAAAAAAAAAAGAAGGAATTGACTATAAAAAAATATATTACTTGTTTTAATGAGAGCATGTTGCTTACTGCACATGAATTCACTTCCCTGGTTCATTTTTGAATCGCAATTTTTACAAAGTTTAAAAATTGCACTACATAAAGAGTTAATGAAATGTTTCATATAAAAATATTTGTTTTATTTTTTTTTTTTTTATTCAAATTTTACGATTTTGTTTAATGTATGTTTAATTTACTATGGATGCTTGTTTTGCCAATTTCACTTCCTAAAATATCACACCACGTGATCTCTTAGTGCATTATCAAATTTTATGGTAAAAATAGTGCGTAATTATGAAAGAGGATCTTATCATAATTTTTTTTTTTATATTACATGAAGGCTCGTTAGAAGAAAGGGTATTATTATTATTATAAAACAGATTATAGTATTATTATTTTCGTATTTTTGAAATTAATTTAATTTTAGCTCTTTTAAATGAAATTAAAAGGGATGAGAAATGTAGTTGGAATAGGGATTAATATAACTAGTATTCAAAATCTCATAAAATAAATGAAAAAAAAAAAGACAGGTATTAAAATGACATGCAAAAATGGATAAATAGCAATCAATTAGAAGGGAGAAAATCAGAATAGATGAGAAACGTAATTAAATAAGTACATCTTTTAAATACGGAAATCAATAAAACAGATACAGTAATCTATTTTTTTTCTAAATTATTCATTGAATATGGATTTCATTATTAATGAATTTAGAACAAAAACCAAACTTAAGTTTCAACTCACAAACATTGCATTTTCTTAACTGCATCCATCGAAACCAAATCTATAGAATTTTTTTTTTTTTTTCTAATGCAGCTGGCAAACACTTAGACAGCTGTCTTGGATGCCTTAAGGCAAGCGCTGCACAGACGTTACTCACTTTGCATTACCCAGGGGGCTCGTGTAACTTGAAGATAAGCCACGGACGCGGAGTAACACTGCCCCCGCAACGCTCTACTATCCTGTTATACCGGGACCTGCAGTTTAAAGTGGATTCCGAACCACAACAAACATCCGTCGCCGGTACTCAGAACCCGAAGCCTGTGTTACCGAGCACCAGAGCGCTAGCCACTCGGCCATTCTTGCCCAAATCTATAGAAATAAAAAGCGATGTTCGTAAGTGAGAGTTAAAAACTATTCGCCCGATTTCGCTGAAGATTTTTTTTTGGGTGGGGATGGTTTTATGATTTACTTGTGTACCATACCACCGGAGAGCGAGGTTGGGATTTAAAGGAGGACATCATTCTGTGGGGACGAGAGCAAACTGTTTTAAACCGCATCACGCGACGATCCTACCTTCAGCAAACGAGCGATGTCGTCACCCCTGAAACTGGTGTCTCATTGACCTTCATCTTTGCTGCACCACAACTGCAGCGGATTTGAGAACTGTAAAATAAAAGCTGGCAGTGGCAACGGCCATGCCAATTCCAGAGTGCTTATGGGATTATGAAATCGGAAACCATGCAAGTTCAAATTATGGCAGTTGGGGAATTGGAAGAAAAGGGTTTGAATTATGAATAATCGATTAAGATTAAACATTTGACAAACAGTAAAAGGGAGAATGGATTTAAAGGATTAAATTTAAATCTATGTGAGATATTGAAACAAACATAAAATTTGCAATATAATAAACAGAATTTTATTCACGACAACCCTTATGCACAAGGCTTAGTGTCCGTATATGAAATTCGCGTTGGTGCGGATTTTAGTACGCCACTCGCGGATTCGGATCTGCGTCCTTCTTTCATACCCACTTCCAACGAGTAGTCCTGGATTTGTATGTCGGACACATTTCCCCATCCACTCTGACTGGATTATAAATAAAACTCGCTCTTCGCACCCAAGACTAAAAATAACACCGACAGCAAAATATTTACTTTTCCCTCTGCTGTTGAACTAATTTACAGAAAGAAAGAAAAAGAAAGGTAAAAGCGGTGCACTGATTTTAAATTTCCGTGACAATGGCAGGCGGAAAAAGAAGGAAAGAAACAATTCTTCTTTGTTTGGCTGCAGCGTGGATGAATGAGGTGAATGAAGAAAGGAGGCAAAAGCTCCAAAGGCCAAACAATGCGGAGAAAGGAGGCAGCCGAGTGGCAAAACTGAATCGAGATCAGGAAAATTCTTCCCAGTTATTCGTCACTTTGCACTGCGTTCGCCGTCAGCCATCCAGTGCCTTTCAAAATGTCTGCTAGGCGCACACCAGGGATGCGGTCTCTGTGAAGGACCACATGATTTATTCGCTACAATTTGGCTATCGGCCGCACACATAAAAAGAGAAAATTACCAAACTTACCTTTAATTAAGGTAATTATTAAGGGTTTTTTTTTATTTCCAATGGCAGGTTACAATAAGCAAAAAATAAAAACCCATGAGGCCCATTAGCCCATGAGGGGCCCTAGCCTCCCAGTAACGACCCTACACAGTAGAGGAAACAAGTGCAGGGCAGACAGGAATGTGAGATGGATCCATGTCCTGTCCAAGACTGCAGAGCATGCATTTTTATTAAGATTAACATTACCTTTAATTATATCGTGTAATAAAAGAAATGAAATAATGCAATGTAATAAAAAAAATTAAATAAAGAATTGACTGCATGATACTACATTCATTTAATAAATGTTTTCATTTTTCATTCAATTTTTGTAGCGATCTGTAGTTTAACAAATTTTGATAAAATGATTTTTTTTTAATGAATCGATTTTTTTTTAACCATGCCTAAAATTTTTTTGCTCGCACATATGGTGTTTGTTCCAAACAGACTAGCTCTCTTCAATGGATTGTCTAGTGAATCTGATCCTATCACAATCACTTCATCCACTAATTCACATCACAATCACGTTCTAAACGCACGGAAATGCACTGCATTTTGTTGAGAACATTTTCGACACAGAACACGTATCGGCAGTAAATGTCGTAGAGATAAAAGAAAAAAATTACGTTGATAGCCATCCTGCCGCCATTCCAGCACGTTATGGATCTTTCGGTCTGCAATAAAATTCAAAAAAATTGAGTGAAACAAAATGAATCTCTGATTTTTGATTTAAATAATTATAAATAAATTTATTTTAAAGTAAAATGGACGAGTTCCAAACAAATATCTTAGGAAGGATCCTGGTGTTTTCAGTCGGGCTGCTCTTTGCTGTTGTCCGTCCAGCCTGCCACATTGCTGCATTTTTAATTTACAATCTCCAAAAATGAGCAGTAACTGCAGATGAACGGGATCTGCCCGCAGGTTAATAAAAAGAGTCTTACGCAATATAATACTAATAAAATAAAAAATATTTTATTTAAATGAGTGCAGAAATAAGGTTGGTTGCCAATCAGTCTTGTAACTTGTATAAAAGGTTTTGATATGGATGTGTTTTTATGTGTTTTCCACTTTTGCACAAAGTGAGAACGAATACATCGGTAAATGAGTAGTGCGTTACAAAGAATTCTCTGTTTACGCTATAGAATTGTCCAAACTAGGCTCCATCTCAAAATTATCCTTTATAAGCTAGCTGGCCCAAAACTTCTCTGCCATTAAATTGTTCAAAACTTATTTGAAAATATATTTATGAACCGTTCTGTAGTGTCCTCAATCAGAACATTAAAAGAATCAAACATAAATTGCCATTTGCTAACCTTTAATATAAATAAAATAGGCATCCAGACATCCCAATAAAAACTCGAATTCTGACAGGGATTTGGAAGGATTCATGAGGTTTTTTTTCTTCCTTTTTGTATAAAGGTTGCATTCAAAACACCTTAAAAGTAATTTGAAAGATTAAAAGCTTTTTGCATTTTTGCATTGTTTTTTTTTTTTTTTTTTTTACGTGGTTATTATTGACGGTATTTTGTTATTATTTCTAGTGCACATTTCGAACCTTTCCTTTAATAAATAAGCTTTGGAAATGTAAAGTGAACGTGCTACCTTTAGGGATATCTGAAGGTGGATCGCTTGCCTTCCGACTAACGGAAAAGTATCTGTGGTATTTTTATTTATTTATTTATTTATTTTATTTTATTTATTTATTTATTTTTTTGCGAAATGAGATGATCTTGTAGATAGGCCGACGCTCGCTATTTCGCTTTAGAAAACTTTTTAAAAATTCTCGGCTTCTGCACAGAAATGGCATATATATATTATCACGAAAATGAGATATTTTTGTCTCTAACTTATTTGAAATAGAATGCTTCTTACGTTATATGACCCATAATCATTTAATCTTGGAGGAAGAGGGAAAAATCGATATAAAAATTGAATATCCCTAACACAACGTAAAAAGAAAGAAGATTTTTTTCTCCCACCCACCGAGACAATTGATCACGGCTGTTATTTTGTTCTCGGGAAGCTCCGTGACTCATCCGAAGAGGAATCTATTTTTAGCCAGTCTCTTATCGACCCCTAGGAATCCCACCGGTTACCGGGGCGGCCGATGGATCGGCTGCGAACACTTGTGGGAGCGCCCCATCCAGATTCGCACTCCCCGCAGATAACAAGGAACTCGTGAAAGACGATCCTATTCTGGTTGGAAAAAATCTCACAACCTAATAGCCATTTGAACCCGACTGAGGTTTTTTTTTTTTTTTTGGCATGACAAAAAAAAAAAAAAAAAAAAATTCTTTTACGCAAATCTTTTTTTAATCTTTTTTTGGCAAAAATCTTTTTTACGCTTCTGTGCGTGTGAATGCCAGCAAAGATTGTATTGCAGCAGAAGATGGATAAGGCTTCTGCATAAGGTTCGACGACGCTTTTGAATTTCAATGAGTTTTTTTTTTCCTATCGATTTTTTTTTAACTGTACACCATGTTCCATTTTCCATTGATGTATGCGTCGAACAGCCACTGACAGATAGTGAAGAAAGGATATGGCTTTTGGAGGAGGACTTTGAAGGAAAGCTTTCTGCGTAGGACCGCATCTAGACGAGAGAATGAGACAACCACATCGTTCTCGCTAACCAGTTATAGACCAGTTAATCTCAATGTGAACGGAACCCACAGAGTGAGTCAACTGTATCGCTCTGCTCCAACCAAACTCGACTTTTTCCCGCGCATCAAAAGGATATTTCGTAGACGTCATTCTTGACCCGCTGTCACACGCAGCGAGAAATATAGTATCTTGTTTCTCGCAGTCAGACGGAAATACTCGGAGAGACGTATATCTTGTCCTGTTCTCTTCTGGACTCGGCTTATGAAAAACCCAAAAACTTCCAACAGTCAGCCTGAATGTCGATGATAGATACGATATCTAAATCACCAGCTAGTTTCTTCGTTTCGAAAGCAGATACTGATAGTGACGCCTAGTGATCAAAGACGAATAATAACATTTCTGTGCATTATTTAAGGTCAAAGGTAGCTTGCAGTCATGGTCTCCGAGCTGAGAGTCCATGCTGCTACAAACGTCGTCGAACTGTTCATGCAGACAATTGTTGTCTTGCAAACGACCCCACTCTTGACTCAGACTCGTGAAGTGGCTGCACGATCCATTAAGGCCATGCGGGTAACACGCCTGTCTCCTCGGCTGCTAGTGATAGGGTCCGTTGAGATTCAGCACGGCGTCCGGATTACCGTCCTGAACTCATCGATTCCATATTCTGCTAACAGTCATTGGATATCGACCGAAGCGAGCAGCAAATACTGCGATACGATAAACCGCAATCCCGGTACGCTACAATTAGACCTTTATCAAAGTCAGAAATGTGCTGGTAAGCATTTTTGCTTCTAACGCGAGGCATCACAGCACTTTTACCAGGCAACAACGTTCAAACGCAATTTGTGTATGAGAAACCGGCTGAACAATTTCCTCATTTTCAAACACATGGTAGGTGTTAGTACAGGCGCTTGCTTTGTCTGAATGCGCTGAAAAGCTAATCATTTGCATATCACAGCACCTTCTTCCTGTCATTTACATTTCATGTCTGTAGTTTGTCGCCTTCTTGGTGTATCAATTTAATGCCAGTGGTTACAATACACTAAAAATCTAATTGAACTCTGCATTCGAATGCAATGAAACGTTTAAAATCATACAATTGCTTTCATGATAACTCATTTCGTGGGTAGTGTTTTTGGTATGTGCATAATTTAGCTCCTCATGTGATATCATAAATTACTCTTCGTCTTAAAATTGCAAATGTATCCTTATAAACATAATTTATGAGTGCGTTTAATTCACATATTAATCATTAAAATCACAAAACATAATTTTCATATGAATCGTCAAAAACGTAATGCATAATTAACATAGAAATTAAAAACATAGTATATAATTTTCATATTAAATATTTTGGGAATAACAATTGCCAGATATTGAAGGGGGGACTACGTTTTCTCATATCTAAATAAGAAATTATTCGTGTGATTGAATTGTCTTTCTGATAAGATTTAAATGCATGAACTATCATCGATCTGTCCCTCAAGGGCATTTTTATAAACATCCTGAATAGTGAAGTAAAAGCGCTTTTAATTTATGGGTACTAGCATATCCAACCAGCGACAAACAGCCTGAACAACTACTACCCGATTTTGTTGTTTTCAAATGTTTTGGCTTGAGATCATTAGTCATTAGAATGGCATATTCAACGTTACCCAGAATAACCGATGGGCATTCACACTGTGCCAACGCACCTGCTACAGACACTAGCGCGTTCGGTTAAAAATCATGTGTCGACCCAAGCTCTCTTGAGTTCCAAAGAACCTTACCGTTTATGCAATCTCAGCCCTATTCGAGCGAACGCAGCCCTTGACCCAGAGCCGAACTTTCTTAAAAATGATGATTAACGAGAATTCCATTTGACTCGTCCGTGACAAATATTGGCGATAAAGGAGATGATGCGAAGAGGGATATGCCTGGAAGGACGCCAAGGCTTTAAACGACTCCCAAAGACGTTGCAATTCACAGTAGACGCTGTCCGTGCCATTTATTTTCCAACTGTGGACAATGGCCGAGGAGCCATTTTGTCCGATGATCGAGGGTCAATATAGTTTTATCGGAATAATTTTATCTAAATAAAAATCTCAACCATTAAAACATGCGCGTATTTAATGTGTTTAGGCACATTTTCATCCTGTGTAGACGACATAAATACCGAAAAATTATTTCCACATTCTAGTAACTATTCTATGGCAAGAAAAAAACTGCACGAGTTCGTCACTGTTTCAAAAGTATCGTAGGGAGTTGCTTTTGTGATTCGATCTCTTCAAAATTCATACACAAATACGTTACGAATCACGCACAAATTTACCAGTTCTGTAGATTTATGAAAATCTCATGTATACGATATACGTTGAGCGAGCATCCTTCGTGCCGCGATTTGGCAGTCAAGATTAACAATTGCGCAAATCTGAAAAAAAAACTTTTTTTTAGTTTAAAACGCTTTTTAGAGTTAATCAAACTAAAAGTAAAAAATAATTGTTAATATAAGAATAAAATGACTGACGAGAAAAATGAATGTGACTGTTCTAAAAGCGTGGGGTGCTTTGTATGGCATTTTTTAAACTAACTCTGCATTTTGAATGAAACTAGTGAAAATTATAACGATTGATATCGAGCACCCCACGCTTTTAGAACAGTGACATTCATTTTCTCGGCAGTTATTTTATTCTTCTGTTAACAATTATATTTTTACTTTTTAGTTTCATTAACTCTAAAAGCGCGTTTTTTTTTAATTTTTTAAACTATAATATCTAAATGAGGTCTCGAGTACGGAGGACTGGAACTATAGTTCTTACAATAATTTAATTGCGAGTAAAACAAAGGCTAAATGCGAATAGGTCGGGCCAGCCAGGATTCGAACAGGGAATCTCCTAATCTGCCGTACACAGACGCTTAGGGCACATTGGTCTATATGCTCGTAGGCCTGTCAGATGTGTTCCACTTATCGCAACTCACTGTCGCCTGCAATTAATCTGGAGTAGAGAGCATGCATTGTGGGCCCCGCAACAGTGATCTTGTGTGATGTTTTCCGACGAGTCCAGGTTTAGTTTGCAGTCTGATTCTCGCCGGACTTTCATATGGAGAGCGCCAGGTACCCGTTACCTCCAAGAGAACACCATTGAACGACACCGTTACGGTGGTGCAGGATGGCTCGTTTGGGAAGGAATTATTTTGGTTCCAGAACTGACCTGCATGTTCAGAGTGTAACGATGACAGGCCACATCTATCGGGATGTCATTCTGGAACAACATGTATTTTTGTTTTCGGGGCTCTATGGGTGCTGAATTTCTGTTTATGGATGACAACGCCCGTCCTCATCGTGCAAACATTGTAGACGAATGCCTTCAATTGGAGGATATCACCCGTATGGATTGGCCAGCATACTCATCGGACTTGAATCCAATAGAGCATGTGTGGGATATGCTTGGCCGAGAAATTGCAGCCCGTCAACCTCCCACCTGTCGACCGGAACTTCGGAGGGCATTGCTTGATGAGTGGTGTAATATTCCCCAGGATCAGATTGATAATTTGATACTCGGCATGCCTAGGCGTTGTAAGGCCTGTATTGCATCGTCCGGGAGGCATACTCCATATTAACCATCATACTAATCATGTTATACTGTTTTTTTGTAAATAGGTTCTTTTTTTTGAAATTTGCTCAGGGAGTAAAAATCGCAATTTTTATTAATTATGTCAAACATATAGCATAATTTTTGCTCTTTACCTTTTGTTTAATAAATAGACTTTACAAATAAGTCAAATTTGTTTTGCTTCTATCTCTTTCTTTTTGCCTGAACATCATTATCCTTAATTTAAGGACATGAGTGTAATTTAACTGTGAGTGAAACAAAGGCTAAAGGCCAATATGTCGAGCCAGCCAGGATTCGAACATTGAATCTCCTGATCCGTCGTCAGGCGCGTTATCCGTCGTGCCACTGTCCCACGTAGGTTTGAATGTCTTAGGGTTCTACATGGGTTAAATTGCTCTTCGTAATTTAAAAATAAAATCACTCATCCTGGCGATCCTAATCATGAATAGAGATAATAAACTTCTTAAACTATTTTTTAGTGTCGTCGGTCCTTGATAAGTCTGCAATGTTTAAATTAAATCTGATCTCTTAAAGTAGGACGAAATCGAGCCTAAAGAGTCAGTTACAAACAAATAAACAGGTGAAACTAATAAAAGCGTATTAGAAACGAAAGCAGACGCTCAATCTGTGCGGACTATAGAAAGTGCAGGACAGTGCCGTGCTCAGTGTGTAGTCCTCTTGGCGAGCGCATTTCATTCACAATACGGATGCGTGAATAAAGGTCCACTTAGCATGAAAATTCGGACGCCACATAAACAGCCGTTTATTTAATTTAAAATAATATATATAAGGGTAGGTGAATAATACAAAAAAAGACGAATAAGAATACGATACATGGCATTGCATGAATTCAACATATTTTATTTCATTCGGCTTAAAATTTTTCAAAATAAAGCTTGAATTTGGAGAAAGTAAAATGGATTTTCAAAAAGTATACAATAATATATAGGTATAAAAAGGTTTGCAATATGTGCCACAGGTTTCGTGTTCCAGTCCCGGTGATGAAGTGGATATTTGTAGTGGTTCGAATCCACTTTAAGTCCTAGGTCCCGGACTAATATGACTGTAGAGCTTTGGGCGTAAGGCTGGCAAGCCCACCCCTTTAAAGGAGTGAAGTCAGACCTCTAAATACCGATGCTCCACCACAACAGAAGCTGCCACTCCCCCATTTCCCTCCTTACATGAGATCTCAGGGGTTTTTCGACTTTGTCTAGATGTTTCTCTCTACCGAGTAGGATAAGAAATAACAACAGTTTTGCAATATTATAAAGCAGTGTAAAAGTATACAATAGACCTGAAAATTCTTCCGTGAAGCCCTTTTTAATCTCACCGGGAGAACTTTCGTAGCATTCTACGTAGAGTAAGGTTGCTAGTGGATAGTGCTTCTGTGACAAATAGAGAGATAATCTCCTATTCGTGCTAGAAAGCAAGCAAGATTTTTCATTGAAAACGGAATCCAAGAATTATCTAGGTATGCGATCGACAACAATTTAACCTCTTTATAACAGGATTTTTATAAGGACGTTTAGACAGGGCTCTTTTTTAAAGTTATATTATAATTTTATTTTGCAAAACCGATTCGTGAATTGAGGCGTGACTGCCAAGTGAAAGCTACGAAATAAGACTCAGTGGAAATTCCTGTTTGGAAAAAAGAAGTTGGTGCACAAGAGAAATATTACGTTAATATTATCGGAAATTGTAGTACTTTTTCAATTCCTTCTATTAGTTCACACTCTCCCTATATATATCTTGTTCAAATTTTCAATCGTTCATAAAATACTTTTTATTCATCCACTCGAGTTCAAATCGTAGTGGATGATACTTGATGTTAATACAGTTTTTTCAAATATTCATTCAGTCATTAAATTTAATTAATTCATTTTAGTTTTTTCCAGATTTAAGTTGCCTATATCTACCAATAACTGGCGCCAGATAAACTTAAAAAATGAATGAAAATAATTTATAAAGGACTTTTCTGCAATAGAGTGAAAAAAAGTAGGAATTGACTTAAAAAATTTTTTTTTCATGTTACTTTTTGTATTCTCCGTTTCCTTCCCTCTGAATTTATACCAATGGCACTGCCAACAGAACTGTTGCAAAAGAGAGGGCGCCGTCTCACTGCGATGGCTTGGAGGCGTGTCACTCGAAGGGCGCAGATAAAGACAGCCCTTCGCCTCAGAGATGGATGGATCTGTTGACGCCCTTGTCCCACGTGGCGCTCCGTCCAGCAATCCTCACAACGAGGGCATCCTCAGCCATTTACCACAGAAATATCAATTCAACCTAGGTGGCACTTCGGAACGAACGTCCTCCAGAGGATTACACCTCGATCTCCATCCAGGGCCGGATTTAGGTGAAAAGAGGCCCTTTGACTATTCCACTTATGAGGCCCTTTCACCTCCCATTGTTTGTAAACTACATGAGAGATAATAAAAGACATCATTATTGTGATATATATATATATCAACATGTTAAATGAAACATGTTGTGATGGGTACTAATCTTTATAAAAAGGTGTCGAGAACACTTATTTGAACATTTATTCTCAGCCCCCTATATAGTATTTGTAACAATAACTAATCAAACATAACACACAACATTTACTAAGATTATCATAGATTTCTATCAAATTAAATTAAGCATAAATACATTGAAAATTAAAGCAAATTCAATTCGGATAAATTTATTTCAAAATTTCTCCTTATTTTCGATTCAATGTTTTAGTGTTTACTGTGTTTAGAATACTGTAATTCTAATTTTTCTAACAATTTGAATGTAGGCCCCTCTTGATCTTGAGGCCCTAAGCTGAAGCCTAGTTAGCCTATAAGAAAATCCGGCCCTGCCTCCATCCGAAGACTTGTTCTGCTGTGCAGGATTGATTCTCCCCGAAAAAGCATGTGAAAATAATAAAATTTTTATTCTTTTAAAAATATGTATCGACATTTTCAATTTAAATTTCTGAAATATTCCAATGATTAAAGCGTGTTGTTGATCTGATGAAAAGAAATCCTCTGCGAGAAAAAAGAGATCGTCGTACTGAAATAGGTTTGCTTATCTCACTACGTGCTCAGCTGTTATCGTTAGTATTGCGCATAGTGTCGATAAATGAGCGCGCTACCTCCGGATGCTTTATTCCCGAATCAAAGCGGGTCACCAAAGCTGAAAGCTTAGTTAAATTTAAAAAAAAAAAACAAGTAATATATAAAAAAAAATTTTAAGTCAATTCTTACATTTGTTTTCACTATATTGCACAAAGTCCTTTATAAATCATTTTCTTTCATTTTTTTTTAAGTTTATCTGGCGCCATCTATCGATAGATGCATGCAACTTAAATCTAAAAAAAAACTGAAAATTAATTAATGAAATTTAATCACTGAATTAATATTTGAAAAAAAAACTGTATTAACATCGAGTGTCATCCACTACAAGTCCAAATAAAATGTATTTGAAGTTGAGTGGCTGAATAAAAGTATTTTATGAACGATTGAAAATGTGAACAAGATATATATAGGGAGAGTTGAGCTAATTGAAGGAATTGAATAACAAATAAAAAAGTTTAAAAAAAAGGAAAATAAATTAAAATTAAGAAAACACATTCTCTAGTTATTACAATGTATTTCTTTCTTCAAATGCGAAAGTTGGTTTCTGTTGCTGCGCACTAAAATATCAAGTAGAGCAATCGCTTTGGAATGTGTGTCCCCTTGACCAATAGAACACGTTTTTTGCGTCCCATCGAACGCGAAAGTGAGGAGAGACGAATTTCGATCCTATGTTTTAAAGTCTTTTTTTCCTTTTCAGTGTTACAACAACGCGAGAATGAAAGAGTAGTCAACAGAATCAAATAAATTACAGTTTAAAAACACTAAAAAACACGCTTATAGAGTTAATCAAACTAAAAAGTAAAAAAATAATTATTTAGCATACGAATACAATGACTGACGAGAAAATGAATGTCACTGTTCTAAAAGCGCGGGGTGCTCGATATCAATCGTGGTAATTTTTCACTCGTTTCATTCCGAAATGCAGAGTTAGTTTAAAAATGTCGTACAAAACACCCCACGCTTTTAGAACAGTGACAATCCTTTTCTTTGTATTTGATGGAAACAGATTTTGTCTCATTGAGACTTAAGAGAAGAGTTTTTGTGGATCGAGTCTCGTCCAAGATGAGAGAACGCGCCTTTTTTTTTTGTGCGGCGCCTTTCTCATTCCATGAAACAATCACGCCACACTCCGAAGACGACCGACGATTCATGCACGTTGTTGCTCGTGATCGCCGAAGTTCGGAGAGCGAACGTCATTAGGGAATGGAGCGAAAACGTGTTGCACGTGAGAAGGGGATGGACTTGAATCGAAACAAGTCCTCCCGATAAAAATAGTACTAATATGTAAAGGGAGTGGTTCGGCGAATGAGCTCTCCATCCTGCCACAAGTAATGCGATTTGTAACACACCGTCCCCTATGCGCGTGCTTATATAAAAAAGAGCTTCAATTGTTTGTTTTTTTTTTTTTTGGCTGGTATTGGATGTTACAAAAGAAAATATTGTTTTGTTTAGAGCACGCACGTACATAACATGGGAAACTTTTCTGTGATAAAAAAATCATGCAAAGTAATTTTGCTTCAAAATTGCACAATTTCAGGAAGATGCGTAATCTATTAACTGTAAAAACCAATACATGCATTGAAAATACTTTGGACAGATCAAACGAATTGCTTAAGGCTTCGAAGGTGATTCGGCCGTCTCCCTTCTGAGGGAAAAAAAAATCTCATAAGCCACTTTTAAAGGTTTAGTTTTAAAAGTATGCTTACAAATGAATGAATAAAGTACTGTATAGATTCCTTCGATTTACTAACGATCTTGAAGATCAAACTTCATACCAAAAGGAACAAAAAGATTTCCTCGAAAAAAAAAATGTTTTGAACTGTACGACAATAAGTTAATATAATTTTAAATTACAATTAATATAGAAAATAAGATATCAACAGTGACAAATACAGTACAACCTCAATGAATCACAGTAAAGCGAGTACTACTTCGTTTGTGGAAATTCAGGTTGTCTGTTTTTGAGTGCGTTCCATTTCCACTCTTCTTTTTTCCCTCACCTGCCAGTCTGACAGAGACGCGACGCTGCCCCGTTTGTGTTTCATTATACTACGGAACGCACAGAAGAAAAAGGATATACTTAGGAGTAAAAAATAAACTGAAAAATGTGTTTGCATGTTAAGATAAAGGCTGGACCTTGATGCAGGTGGAAAAATATTTATAAAAATAAAATAATAAAATAAAAAGTTACAAGACAACGCTGGAAGAGCATTTCTGTACAAAATCAAACAGGAATTTTTCGCCACTGATCAAAATATTAAAATTATATGATAAAAATAGATAGAATAAAACATAATTTCTGTAGCTGATCTGAATGGAGTGTACCGACACCACAAAACAATACACTAAAAACAGTCAGTCATAACACTTGTTTAATAAATATCGAGTAGGTGAACACTGGTTCCAACAATTTCGTAATGGAGACGAGAAATTTGACGTGCTTCTGCGATTGACGATAACCAGTTGAGGTGTCTTGGTTGTCGTCAACCGCAGAAGCCTCAAATCGGACGCGCGCAAAACAACTCGAAAGGTGGCAGAAGGACTAGACGTGGATCGTTCAACAGTTGTTCGGCATTTGCATAGAGGGGGAAATCAAAAAAGCTCGACCAATCACGAGCTTGAACAACTTTTGAACCCTGTTGGAACCGTCACATTAGAGACTTATTGCCAGGACATCGGCAAAATGCACCAAAAAACTGTAACATTTATGGCCAGCATTGGTCTATCGAAAACGACCCATTCTTCTGCGTGACAACGCCAGACCGAATGTCGCACAAATTGTACAAGATGGGATACGAAACTCTAATACGTAATTCTGTAATGACTCACCACACCTCTCGCCCACCCACTTCCACATTTTCAAGCAACTCGACAACTTCCTGCAAAAGAACGTCTTTATCAGCTAAGCAGCAGCTCAAAATGCCTTTGAAGAATTCATTAATTCTAAAATTGATTCTCCGGAATTCAATGTTGCCGGAATAAATGGACTTGTTTCTTGTTGGCAAAGATGCATGAATTTTAATTAAATGCTTGTTCTATAAAAATGGAACTACGCTTTAATGTATTGGACTACGGCTGTGCAGTCCAATACATAAAAGCACAGCTATTATGCACAAATACAGTATTCTAAAAGGCGACAGTCTAAATGTCCCAACGCATTCGCTCCATCACTACTTTTAAATTCCTTGTCAATAGCAACGTCTATTCTCACAAAAAAAAAAAGCCTTCGACTTTCTAATCAATACCTGTGGAATTTCAAAGATTTGGTGTTTGGCTGGATGTTTCAGTTATCATTGATATGAGCTGAAATTGAAGATGACAGTTGAAGATGTAATTTAAAAAATGTTTTTTTTTTACCCAGTCATATTATTGTGCTCATTCCCAAGGAGGGTAGAGACCTTAACCACCCGCAGGACTTTAGGCCCATTTGCATATTACCCTGTTGGGGTAAGGTTTTGGACAAAATCATTACGGAAAGACTGGCTTACCATCTTGATTGTGGGAAATACTTCACGACTTCCAGTATGGCTTCAGAAAACGGAGGTCCACTATCAATGGTCATCAACACATCAAAGACTTCGTACTCTCTGCCAGAACAAGAAACATCTGACTTGCCTTGTGTCCATTGATATGGCAAATGTTTTTAATTCTGTGGATTGGACACTTCTCAAAGAAAAGATTGTAATATTGGCTATACCTGAATATCTTAAGACCATCATTTTCAGCTTCTTAAAAGACAGAACAGTCTCCATGGGAAACACCTCCCGAAGTTACAACAAGGGGAGTACGTCAGGGTTCTAGTCTGGGTCCCCTGCTCTGGAACATTTTTGTTAACGATCTTCTTAACATCAATCTTGGTGAGGATATTTGTCTCCAAGCTTTTGCAGACGATATCATCATCATGTTTAGTGCACCGGCCACTTATCAGTTTACTCAGATTTGCTCAGGCCCACTCTCAATAATTTATAACTGGATCCATAATAACAGGCTCACCATTAACCATTCAAAAAGCGTTTTCACAATCATTGCTAACAGGAAGTTCTCGCACATCCCTTCCATTAACATTGCAGGTCATTCCATTAAATTTAAGCCCCACATCAAATATCTTGGCCTATATTTGGACAGAAATCTCAACTGGAACTTTCATCTGGAAAATATTACTGATAAAGTAAACAAAATTACACACAAACTTACAAGAATCACTAGAGTCACTTGGGGACTAAATCCAGCCATCAAAAAAGAGATATATAAAAGAGTCATCGAGAAGATTATCACTTACGGTTTTGAAGTCTGGTACAATGATACTGCACGACAAAACATCAAGCTCTGCAAACTTCAACGCATCGGGCTTCTTAACATCACAAAGGACTACAAAACAGTATCTTCCGATGCTCTTAGCATTCTTGCGGGGATTCCCCCATCCACATTACTCTTCAAAACAGGATCAAGTTTTACCATCTCTACTACCTTAAACAAGATGTCACCATTCAAGAAAATATTTATTCCTTCTTAGACGTGGAAAGCAAGCCTCATTTGATCCTCCTTGGAACAGGTTCAAGATAACCTGGAATGTTTTCAATAACGATGTCCGAGGTTTTGTCATCTACACCGATGGGTCAAATTTACCAACAATACAGGATGTGCCTTAGTGGTTTTCATTGACGGACTTGAGGCAGAGCACATCCTCTGTAGGCTCAACCCTGAAGCTTCTGTTTTCATGGCTGAATTGAAGGCCATTGAGTTGGCGGTAAACTTGATTGTATCCCGTGGAATTACTGATGCTACCATCGTCTCAGACTCCAGGTCAGATCTGCTGGCTTTGGGGGAATCCACTAAACAATTCTATCCATGTTTTTGAAGATAAAACTTCTCATTCAGAATTATGCCATTACATCAAATTTATGTGGACTAGAGCCCATGTTGGCACTGTCGGTAATGAGACAGCGGACGCCTATGCCAAGATGAGCACAGACAAGGACACCATCGACTGCCGTTTTGCGCTTGATAGGAATTTCCTCAATCACCTTCTGTTGAAATACATTATGCAACAATGGCAAGCCTATTGGACCAGCTCTCTTAAGGGCCGTGAGGTATTTGAACTGTGCCCTGCAGTCAATTTGAAAAGGCTTCACGGTAATTTTTATCTCAATCAACTCATCACGGGTCATGGGGCTCTGGCCAACCATCAAAAAAAGGTTTTTCAAAAGGATGAAGTCTGCTCATGCGGAAAGGCGGTCGAGGACAGAACTCACCTTATTCTTCACTGTGAAAGATGGCAGGACATTCGTAAGAAGCACTTTCCGAAGAACTTTTCGCAGTGCAGCCTTCTTCAGCTTTTTGCAATAAAAGTGTTAGGACAGGACTGGAAGCAATTATGAGGAAAAAAATTGGAAGATGTCCTCCAGGATCTTCCTCATTAGCTCTATTTTAGCCCTTACCTTTTGCCGATTTGGACTTTTAGTTTCTCTTTTTTTACTGTACTCTTACTTCTTACCACATTTTTGGTTTATGTTTATTCTTACTCTTTGATTATGTGCACCATTTGTATTATAATATCAACCGTATTTTTGTATGTTTTATATTTATGTATGCATTCTTATCTAGGTATGTATGTATTCTTTCTGTATATATTATATATCCTTCCAGAATTTCTGTATTTGCTTCGTTTATTTGCTGTTTTGTATTTACACATCGTAATACTTGTGCTTTCTTCTTTTCATGTAAAGCTGAGATGTAACTTCTGTTTGATGTAACTCGATTTTGTAACTATTGAATTATGTAATCTGTACTCTTTTGTTTTTTAATAAATGGTTTGTTGGTCGGTCCCATGGGGCAGTCCAGCATCACGTTTGCTCGGCCGGCATGGGTGCACGCCGTTAGGGCCGGATTCTTTTGGTCGCTGGGTTGGGGTTGCTGCGGCGGCGCCAATCATCAGTTGCGAAAGCCTTCGGGCAGGACGTGTATACACTTAGAACTTACCCAGTCATATTAAGTTCACCCAGGTGCCATTGATTGAAAAAAAAAAGTATAATCCATTTAAGAAACTCATTCTAAACTATAAATATCAGAAAAGGTAACTGAAGTCGAAATTTCCTATTTTATTAATATTTTTTTACATTACACTAAATTGGGTTCAAATACGTCAAAAGAATAACATTAAAACTAAACTTTTATTTCTAAAGAAAATGACATAAACACATTATAAAATGAAACCCAGTCCTCTTTCGTCATCTCATTGATGACGCTTAAATTTCGACGAGTATTTGATAAAAAAACCCAACCAAGAAAAAACGCCGCTCCACCAACACATTCGGGCACGATAACAAAAACACACAATCACTTTAATACTAAATATTGAACACCAACAAAACAAAAACACATTAAACTAGTCTAAGAAGGAATTGGCTATACGTTTGAACATGTGCACACATTTCACTTAGGAGAGTAGGGGTAGGGGGGCCTGCAGTCTACTAGACTCCCCTCTGGATGCACCTCAAGCAAGTTTGTTCATCTCATTGGCTTAGAGTTGCACTTCATGTTCGCAGTTTGACTGCCAATAAATCCTACGCTGCGGCCCTTCGTAGGCCCTTGTATTTGTCGTCAGCCCACCCACCGAGCCTCTTCAATTCATAAATTCATCTCTGTTGCCCAAAGTATTGGGAATCATGCAAATATTTATCTTTTGTTTTTGCATTCGGATCCGACGTCATATGCTGAAAGCATGTGATGGGTCGTGACGTCGGGCACGGATGTATAAATTGATATGCAAAATCAAGTATTGTGAGCTAGATGGTCGGTTGGCTGCAGGTAACATGTTTTTTGATCATTGAATGATTAAGTTAAAACCATAAGTATAGTTTTTGTAAACTTTTAATTTTTCTACCTTTATGTATAATAAAATTTACTTTCTTAAATTTATTAAAGTGTAGTAATGTTTGCTTCTTCTATACTCTACACTACACCCGCGGCACTCAGCTAAATTTTCCGACAATGTCGAATTTCTGCGCAAAAAAAAAAAAAAAAAATGACGTCCCTCTGTCTTTGAAGCATCAGAGATCCATTCAGGAAATGAATTTTTTTAGAATTCTGTGCATAGTGTCTTTTACAAGGAAGCAAATCTGAGCGAGTCGTGCGAGCAGGTTTTCGCGACGAGATGTGCACCCTTTAACCCAGCTGATGCGTCTTCTTGGAAGGCGTCCAGGCCTCAGCATTCTCGCTTTTGTTCTTTGCCTTCCTCTTCCACCCCCCATTGTCTGGGGGAACAATCGCAGCTGAACAGCTGATTCCGTTTAAATGTGCGCAGCTGACAACAAAGGAGCCACTCGCTTACAAATCTCGGCGAAACGTGTTCAATTAGTATTTCGCTGATTATAATTGAACAACTCCTTTTTTAAAGGCTTTATCTCATTGGATACATTTTTATAACACAGATTAACATTTCTTTTTGGCTCGATTTGATCAGCAAACCTGGATTGCCATCTCTGCGTTTTCTTTTGACATTTGGTTACAAGATTTTACCACGCATGCTGTGCATTAAATGATTCTTCCAATAGAAGATGATTTGATTTTTGACCAAAGACTTCATCACAAAAAATTGGAAAGAAATTAAAAGCATCGAGTGCATTGAAGACGGCCTAGAAATCTTCCGTTCGGTGAGACGAGACGATCGCTTCCGTTGATAAAAATGAGACGCGCGTTTTTGTGCTTTGCATGTTTTCTTTCTTCTTACATGTTGATTCCGTTGTCATTTCTTAAAAAAAGCCCTTTTCTGTTAGAACAACTTCTCCGCGCGCAGCTACCTGCCTTTACAAAGTTCTGGTATTTTTGTACCAGATCGGATCGGAGTGCTTGCAGTGGATTCCCTCCCATGTGGGCATCTATGGAAATGAAATTGCTGATCTGCTCGCTAAGGAAGGTTTTGCGAACTTCCCAAAAGCTTCTTCCTCCAATCTGTTAGCTTCAGAGGTTCATTCCATGACTTTAGCCAGTGTGAATACCTCTTGGAGGTCGCCACCCAATCATGCATGGTGTGCCGCTAAATATCCTGGTATGTCCTTGCAGTGCTCCTGTCCTAGATCTGCTCAAACGGCTTTAGATAGACTAAGAACTGGCCACACTAAGAGTTTGACCTTCAATGGAGACGGGAAGACATTATCATTGTTTGGCCATCGCGTCTCCCTCTAATCTCATCGATTATATTGATGCTTCTGTGAGGCAACTGTTGAATGAGGGAGAACAAAGTTTTGGCGGGTCGAGATTCCACAGAAGAAATGATTGGATATCTCAAAGTGAGATAAAAGGCGACACTTCAACCGGATCAACGAGTTTAGAATCTCTGATGGGTAATGCATGAACTCAGCTCCGTCTACTACGAAAGACTTGTGTACAGCGACTATGCCCACGACACATATTTGTTTCGTTATTTCGTTTCAGCAATAAGAATATACCTCTCTCGCAACCAGTTTAATTTATGATAATTTTGAGAAACAGCCAGATAGACTGCATTTAATAAGTGGCTACTAAAATGGTAAATACGTGAGCAGACTCAGCCTGACCCAGGGCACCATGGAGATCCTGCACCCAGTTTCTACTACATCCCCCCACAGATAACGTCTGCAGAAAAAAATAACTGTGTTTTTAAGTTACACTGGAACATATTGAAATAGATACACGTCGGTAGATATATCTTTGACTAGGATCCAGTCATCTAGTGAGCTAAAATAATACGGTTTATGACCATCTTGTGGGAATGCATTCCTTGATAAATCTATTCTCAGGATGTTAGAGTGAATTTTTTATTACTAATTTCTTTCTACTGATTTCCTTGTTTTGTACCCTGTTATTGTATAAATTGTACAATCTTTTATGTTCTTTTTTTTTTTTTTTTTATCTACCAATGCAGTTCCAGCCTTCTGTATTTGCATTCGGCTAATGATTTTCAGTTTTCGTTACTGCGAGAGAAAGGTCTGAACGTGAGCACTTCACGGTTTTCTATTGAGATTGCTGTGATGGTTTCGTTATACAATTTGCGTATAGGAAGCACCGGTAGTGGCTCTAAGCAGTTATAGTACAAACTCATGAAAAGTGTTTTTATTCCTTGTCACTTATATATATATATATATATATATATATATATATATATATATATATATATATACACACACATGCGTATGTGTATACATAATGCGTTATAAATGGGATAAACCTGACGCGTAAATGAGATGTAAGATTTTATTAAAAATAAAGATAATGACACCTGACACCTGCCCTGCTCAGTGATTCCTGACTAAAAATCGCAATCCATCTGGTTTTATTTGCTCTAAAACATGTCTTTTTTCTATGTCGCTACGAGGTGTTGAATTTAAAAAAAAAAATTATCTAACTTCTTCTATTATTATATCATTGCTTTTTGCCTAACTTCGGAAATCACACGATGTATTGTTAGCCAATAACTCTGTTAGTTTCTTCCTTTCAATAACAAATCCCCTGGAAGCTTCTAGAGCAGCAGTTTTAAGATCAATGACAAATAACAAAACAAACTGCCTTTTTTAAGAGCATGTTCAGTTTATTATTTATTCCTTACAAAACTAAACGGGATAAACCTCACGCGTTCTATTGCGCAAACTTCGTGACGCTTTTTACCCAAATAACCGTGAGTGAAATGTATTCATGTTAAAAAATTGAATGGCGGGAATTTCTTTTCGCATAGTAATAAAAAATGCAGCAGCTGCAGTGTCGTTTAGGCAAATATTTTTTAATTATTTTATTTATTTATTTAAATATTTATAGTGGAAGAGTTTCAAAGGCAGCAATAAAATATCCAGATTTTAGTCCGCCAATTTTAGTTTCCTTCCGTGAGTCGAGGCACGGAGGACGACTTCGAAACTAATAGTTCTGCGTATTTATAGTTTTGACGCTCTCTTCTGATAGTGAAAGGGCGCTTCCAGCCGGGTCAGTTCTGAATGGAGTGAAAAAAGAAAAATTTAGCGAGAAAAATATCGCCATCTATTTGGAGAATGTAAACAGAAAGTTATTTAAAGTGTGTCTAAGGTGATGAAAAGTCAACAAAATGCCATCGGGGAACGGCCTTGAGGGAAGGCCTTTCGTTCTTTTTTTCAATTCCTTCTATTAGCTCACACTCTCCCTATATATATCTTGTTCAAATTCTTAATCGTTCTTAAAATACTTTTGATTCCTCCACTCGAGTTCAAATAAATTTTTTTGAACTTGTAGTGGATGACACTGGATGTTAATGCAGTTTTTTCAAATGTTAAATCAGTAATTAAATTTAATTAATTAATTATAGTTTTTTTTAGATTTCAGTTGCATGTATCTACCAATAGAGGGAGTAAGATGTAAAGGAAAATTTCAACTTTATTTATAAAGGACTTTTCTACAATATAGTGGGAAAAAAAATAGGAACTGACTTATAAAAACATTTTTTTTTATTACTTGTTGTGAAAAGGTGAACTCTAAAAATGGGTCCTGTTGCCTCCTTGTTATTACGACTTTGATTGACTTGTGATAATAAAACGCGATTGTGTATATCATATTGATGACTAAGGAATATTCAGATATATTTCCTGATGGAATATTTTGACAATGCGGCGCACGCAATAGGTAGTAGAAGTAAAACTATATCGTAAATGCCACATTACGCATTGGCATGTGTTGCGTAAATATAAAACAAAATAGTGTATGATATTATTTTCGTACGTTACTTTATCACTAACAGATATTTAATATAAGCGAATTATTACAAATTATTTTGGTCGCAAACCTTGTGGAGGAAGAAATTCTTCATCGCTGTCATCACTCGGGGGTGCTCGTCCGAAAACATTTGATTTGCAAGCATCCGACATTTGCAATTTCTTCATTTGTTGGGAGCTCATTGCATTAAATTTTCTTTCTCATGCGTCCCCCATGAGGAGGGAAAAGCACCACAGGACCATCGCCTAAACCCATATGACTAGATTTTTCTTAATAAAAAACAAGTAATATAAAAAAAAATTAAAGTCAATTCCTACTTTTTTTTTTTTTCACTCTATTGCAGAAAGTCCTTTATAAATAATTTTCATTCATTTTTTAAGTTTATCTGGAGCCATCTATGGGTAGATACATGCAACTTAAATCTAAAAAAAAACTAAAATTAATTAACTAAATTTAATGAAAATTAATATTTGAAAAAATTGTATTAAAATCCATCGCTCTGCTTCTTTTCCAGATTTTATCGCACCCCGTTATTGAGCGCTGCAAGGGCGGTCCAATGCCACTCACTCTGACACACAGTTCTGAAGATATGCGCACTTTCAAAAATGAAACTAATCCAACCAATTTATTGAATTCCAATTCCAATTATATAACAAGTAATATAAAAAAAAATTTTAAAATCAATTCCTACTTAAGTCAACAAAGAAAAATTTTATTTTAGCTACTTTTTATTCATTAATTACAATTAATATAAATATGTATATACATATGACAGAATCACACTATTAATTGGCAGAATTTCCTTGCAATTTTCCATTTTCCTTTCTATATAGGGTGTTGGACTATTATTTTTGTTTGTTACTATTTATTCGATTTTTTTAAAAATTAAATTTAATGAATGAATGAATATTTGAAAGAACTGTATTAACATCGAGTGCTGTCCACTACAAGTTTCAAAAAAAACGTATTTGAAATCGTGTGGATGAATAGAAAGTGTTTCATGAACGATGTGAACAAGATATATACAGGGAGAGTGGGAGCTAATAGAAGGAATAGAAAAAAAGCTATAAATTCGAAACCAAATAACTTTACAAATGAGCTTTTTAATCTTCGCGCCTAACATGCATTGCCGATTGAAGCGAAGAATAAATGAACATTGTCGTGATGTAGCGTCGACGCCACCATCACGCGCGCTGGCGCGAGTTCGGCAGCGAAAGGGTCAGTGTCACAGAGTAGTTTACCCACGCTTCAAAAACTACTCCTGCAGAAAATCGGCCCGATCGTAGCTCAGTAGTGTGCACAAAACCAGCACCAAAACTGCGAACCAGCCGGATGGTATTTTTAGCATTCTGTTTCGCGCCGCAGCATCAAACGGATGCATTGCAACAAAAGTATCCGCTCTATTGCAAAAATAAACGGGCGAAATCCATTTCTCGCTCAATGTCGCCAAATCGTCTTCAGGTATTCTACGTTTTATCGCCAAATATGCGAGATGTATCTTAGCTCCCACCTCGAAATAGCTCCTTCGATACATTTTAAACAACGCAGTGAAACGAAATGAAACGAAGAACAGTTTCAATAAATGAGGTTCACTCACAAGAATAACTTTCCCCAGCGATTTTTGGGTAGTTTATGTCTCGATGCTGTTTTTTAATCAGGGCTGGGGGAAATTTCCATCGCCTAGCTCTCGAATCGGAACTTTCATACCGACTCCTGGTTGTCCTGGCTTTTATACCGACTCCTGACTCTATACTGTCATTCTACTCGTATGTACAATGGTCTTTACAAATAGATGAAGAAGAATGTGCGGATTTTTATGGAACTCCTGTATCTATAAAAACAGTTTTTCGTAACAAATTATTTTTACTACTTAAATATGTAGCACTTGCACTTCCTTAAAAGACATCCTTGTATTCTAAATACTATATATATACTCTCTCTTTCTATATGTATATATGTAAACTCAAGAGCCAAAACATTATGACCACCCCTACATTTTGCAATGAATTCGCCTGGATGACGTGGAAGGCACGTGATCAGGTGGAAGTGGTATTTAACTGGTATTGAGTGGTGGTATTAATCCATACCAAGGCGGGTTGAAGCTGTGTTGCGCGCCAAAAGGTGGGCCAACTCGTTATTGACAGGTGGTCATAATGTTTTGGCTCTTGAGTGTATATATGTATATATATATATATATACATTCAATAAAAGCAACAATACCCTGTATGGATTGCTGTTATTTTTGATTATTAAGCCTTTCGGACTGCTATTATCGATGAATCGAAGGGCGCTTGCCATGGACCCGTTTCTTTCGTACAAAAACGGTCCACTGTGATGGAATAAGGAAAATAACAGAGTAGAGGATTGCGGTCCACTGTTTGGCAGCATTTAAACACGTGCTTTAGCAAGTTTATGTGTCGTCATTTATACTTAGCATTTGAATCCCTTCAGCCAGGAGAATCGTACCTTTTGCCCTCTGTTTTCTTTTATCTTTTGTAGTAGTATTGTGCGAGCATTGCAAAAAATTTCTATTTTGTATTTCTGTTTTCCATTATTTTTATTTTCATTTATTATATTCATTTATTTTCATTTTTTATTTCATTTAGGTTATTATATAATTTTATTACACTAAAACAATGGTTTTTTCATTCCGATTGCTATTTGATACAAAAGTTGTTTTAATGTTAAAATTGGTGATTACTTGGCAGCATATATATTTCTCGAAACCGTGATTATAACTAACGGAAAAATAACGAAATTTGAGCTACAGATCGTTTTAAAAATTATTAAAAAAATAACGAAGCTCAAACAAGAGAAATCTCATTTTTTCTCAAATTAAACGAACCGTAAATTTAAACAATTTTCTATTAACATTGTATGGTAATAGTTAGCTCTACTGCTAATTTCTGAGAGAGTGTCAAAATGCTCATGCGCAATTTCCGTTCGCTCCTGACCAATGGGGGGGACATACCCCTTAACGTGCTCATCTTAATTCATAAATTAAAAGATTTTAATTTTAATTGGCTGCTTTAATGTTAGTAAATATAAAATAACAGATAGTTTCTTAAATTCAATTAATATAATACTCAAAAGTTGCATGTTGTATTGCCTGGAGACAATTAAAAAAAATTAAATTTGGAAATGGTAGATAACATCGGATTGAAAATTGCTAAATCAGTCATCGTAAAGCTTATCATCATACTCTGTAAAGCTAAGCCAGGTAGAATCCGCATGTCGCAAATTAAATTTTAAGGTAAAAAACAATCGATTAAACTTGGCTTTGGTAGTGGGCTCCATGTTTATCATGCTGGGTGTTTCGCGACTGCCATCTTGATCACTTTAACATGGCTGGAAAATTCGGGAGCGCTTTCAGGTGCCCGCTTCCGCGAAGGACTCGTTCGCGAGTCCTACAACAAGATCCTGGGAAAGCAGGGCCCCGAACTCCGCTTGCAAATCGACGATGAAAACGAGCTCTGCATTCCTCCTCTTTCTGCTTCTTCTTGTACTGACGGATGCATTGACAGGTCTAAACAAACAGGGACCTACAGCTTAAAGTGGATTCCGAACCACTAAAAACATCCATGGGCACCGCCGGGACTCGACCCCGAAACCTGTGGAGAGAGCCTGCGCCAGAGCGCTAGCCACTCGGCCACCAGGCCGCACTCGAACGATGTTGAAATGCACTTAACGATTCGCTACGAGAACGCAACAAGGAAACATTCCAAGTTTGGATGAGCAAAGGGAGGTGAGAGCATCAGAGGCCAGGAACACTGAAATGTGGTAAACGTGAGAAGTGTGGGTAAACTGCATCTTTCGAAATGTGGCGGAAAACGCACACTGAGATCTGTTGAGAGCCCTGGATTGTGAGAGGAACGCCGGATGAGAGGACGCCGCTTTTCAGAAGGTTCAGCAGTACCAAACAGTGCCTCTGATCGCCCAAAAAGGCTCTCAATTCTTGCTGAGCCACCCATTTCGAACTCAGGAAAAAAATTCGAATACGATGGACGTCTTTTCGGCGCCCACAGCAGGATGCATTATGAGTTTTAATGTTCGCTATTTATAATAAATGTAGAGATATTTTTATGATTCATTCAATGCAATGAAATTCAAGCGCGCTATGAGGGGTGTTCTGTAATCATTTTGTTGTAGTTCTTCCTTCATCCGTCATTTTCAGGTTAGCCTGCAGGAAATCAACATTCCTCACCAACGTGCCCGAAATTCGAGTTCCTCTTCGGAACCTCTTCACACACCACCTCGGCGCCCAGGGATAAGTCTTATTTTTTGTCACATTTGATATGTTTACGGCTATTACATTTACCCCTTGATAATAAGAGCTCAATACAGTATTTGAAGGATTGGCCAAGCATCCTGGACAAATTGGGGCATGATATTGTTTCTAAACTAGCTGTTTTGGACCAGATCGTCGGATTGGTGCAGTGGATTCCCCTCCCATGTGGCCATCTTTGGAAATGAAATTACTGATCTGCTCGCTAGGAAGGTCGCGAACTTCCCAAAGCTTCTTCATCCAATCTGTTAGCTTCAGAGGTTCATTCCGTGACTTTAGCCAGTGTGAATACCGCTTGGAGGTCGCCATCCAATCATGCATAGTACGTCGCTAAATATCCTGGTATGTCCTTGTAGTGCTCCTGTCCTAGATCTGCTCGAACGGATTTAGCTAGACTAAGGACTGGCCACACTAAGAGTTTCTCCTTCAATGGAGACGAGAAGACATTGTCATTGTTCGGCCATTGCGTCTCTCTCTCATCTCATCGATTGTATTGGTGCCTCTGTGAGGCAACTGTTGAACGATGGGAGGACCGTTTACGATCTATTGATGTAGTATGATCTACTGGACTTGGTTTAGGATTCTAAATCAAGGGATAAGCAACAACATTTATCCCGTGTCTGAAGGAAGAGGGACTTCTTTCCACCGGCTCAAGACAATCCCATCGCGTAAGATTCCAACTCGCGCGCCTCAGCCGCCGACAGCGGATGGCTGCCGCTGTTCTCTTCCGTGCAAAGCGGAGTTTCATTTTGACACGGAATGATTTGCAGAAACCGATCTTTTAAGCACTGAGCTGGGAGAAGGTGCCAGGCTGCAATATTTTGAAAAACTTCATCCAATCAATCCAATGCAATATTTGAAACAATCAAATGCATTAAAAACAATATTTATTTTAGTTTCATTTGGTATTTTCTTTCTTTCATTTATTCTAGCCCTTATTGTTATTAAAAAAGGAAAAAAAATTAACTGAAATCACTTACGAATTTAAATTTCTTGCAACGGAACCTATTCCATCTGCAAACTTGAATATAGTAAAAAATGTCAAGTGATGGTCCGATCCACTTTCTTGAATAACTCATTTTATCCGCGGGAACTGTTTTGAATGGCTAGGTTCTCTGAAAGGCAGACGCTTCAAAACTAAATACTCCACTTGGCCTCATTGGTCGATCGCGAGTCTCAGCAGCGCTGTTTCAAAGCCCACGACTGAAATCACGTCTCAACCGAGTGTTTGCTTTAAACAAAAGTTTCTGGAATGCAAACTCAAACTGTCTCGCGGTGTGCTGCCTTAACTGCCCATAAATTGTGATAGTTTTCCTCCGATGAACCAATTTTTTTTTTTTTTTTTTGTAAAATAGCTCATACTGGCATAACATCCTGGCCACACATGATTAAATAATAATAATTATATATAATAAATCGCTGTGTCAGAGGCGCATTCATTACATGAAAAAAATGCCAAGTTAAAAATTAGCCCTTCAATTTGCAAACAACGTCGCACAACAGGGTGAGGTTTCTGGCCTATCTGAGCTATTTAGTTCGATTCTGTAAAACAAATAAGATAAGCATTTATTGATGATCCTATTAATATGTGCTCAAAATTAAATTCTAAATTAAGTTATAACTTAGAATCAAATTTTGAACTTTATTGTGCAAATATAGCATAGAATCCCAAATACAAATTATAGTAAAACTATAAAAGCAGCAAAATGAACCAATGTGTTCATGAAATTTGTATCATATATATTTTTTAATACAGACAACTCTGGGATTGTTTTCTTTCCAATTTTGATCGGTCTTGAACACGTTCCATGGTTTAAAAATGAATGAACTCAATTAACAATTGAACAAGATATTGGGTTGTTCCACGCGAAATTAACTTTTTCAGTATTAGATGATGTTTATTAAATATATATCTGCCAGCATTATGCTAAATAAGAATGTTATGTATCCTTTTATTGTTTTTTCAGGGATCTGTATAATAATATATTTTATGATACAGGTATCGAATTTTTAGAAAATCTTAAACAAATAGAAACAACGAAACCCACAACATTCACAGTAGAGACTTGATAAGTTCAAATCGGAAAAATATGAGCATCGAAAATGAACCACGCGGAAGACATGAAAGCGTCCTTTGTAATAATGTTCTGAAAGTAAACTTTAAAGCTCACTCTACAATAACTGTCAGAGGATTTGCCGTTGATTTGGGTGTAAGCATAGCAACAGATTCGAGACACCTTCCAGCACTTAGAGAGGTGAAAAAAAACTGACACACCAGTTGACAGGTAGGCAGAAATTGTAACGCTTGCAGATTTGCTCATCAAAGAAATTCTTCCTTTTGGAACGCGTCATTAATGGTGATGAAAGGTGGATATTAAAGAGCTGTAGATAACGTTTTTTATCGTCAGATATTTTTTTCTTCCCAGCACGCATGCTCATTGTACTTGTTGCACATGCTTATCTGTAATACTGCACTGCTGAGTTATGCCTAAGAGCATGCGCGCTAGGAAGAAAAGAATATAGGACGATAAAAAAACGTTACGCAAAAACTCTCCATTGTTTACCCAAGCTCAGCGCAGATGCAAATTAAAAGCCCAAGCACGCACTTAGACCAAAATGACACCCAAAGACCATGTTGAAGTTTTGATGGAATCGAAACGAGTGACAGCTGATGCACAGCATCATTGCCAACGAGTCGTCGTTGAGCGTCGAAAATTGTTGTCTTTAGAACAAGAATCGAAAAGGCGTCATTCTGGACTTCACATTTCACAAATCGCACCCAAAACTGAATAAATTGAAATTTAATGTCCTGTCTTACCCATCCTGTTCGTCACACTTGTCTACTGCTGATTATTTCTTTTTTAAACGTTTGGAATAGTTTTTAATGAATAAACGCTTTGTCAATCACGAAGCTGTCAAAGTAGTCTTTACTGAATTGAATGGTTTTAAATCAAAATTGTTATTTGAAAATGGCCCATCAAACTACTTTGTAATGTAAGGCAGAAGTGCATTGATGTAGATGGGGGTATTTTCATTAAACCAACAATTTGTGGTTATAACCTTTAAAAATTCTATACTGAAAGCTCATTTCATATGCAATAGCCCAATAATTTTTTAACAGGTTTTTTTATTGTGATAATGAATGCAATATAACATTTCATAAATTTTAAAATAATATTAATGTTTGATACATTCATAAATAATTGAACTTTGGGCCTTTGTTTTATTTTGCGTTATTTTATTTGCTTTATTTATTTTATTTACTATAGGGTTTATAATTAAATAGTGTTGTAAAGTTTGTATTGAGAAGTCATTAAGTTATATTTGAGAGATGTAGAAATCTTGGAAATGTTAAACATGGCGTCTTTTAATGTCAGTCTAAAACTAGATGTGTTTATCACGATAGTATTTTTAAAAGGATATTATGTGTATTTTGAACCTGTTACGTACCATTTTCAAATAATAGATTCAAATATAAATAATATGAATCTATTATTTATATTTGTTTCTCAAAAATCTCTCTTCTTTCCTTAGGTAAGTGGCTTCTTGTATACTTTTGCTAATGTATGTTTATGATTGCAAAATGAAGTGTAGGTAAGTTTTTTTATTAATTGGATTCATTTATTACAATTCTCAAATACAATGTTTTCCACTGATTAATTTTTTTTTTAAAAAAATATGTTTCTGATTATGTTATTAGACTGCGTAAAAATTTTTATATATTTATCTTACAAGAAAAATTTAATTTTTAAGATGTTGTGTGAAGTATGATCATTATTTAAACTAGCATTCTTTTATCTAGTCTTGTAAGCATTTCGTTTTTTCGTTAATTCTCAAACTACTCTGTGTTTGAGACAGCATTTAAAATTGAATGTCGTCTCTTGTGTGTTTCTTGTTGCGGCAAATTGAGATCTTTCACGTTTGATTCACTCACCCATCAAACGAGGGATTTTTAGTTTGTTTTCGAGATTAAATGTCTTTTAAAAATTAGCAGAAAAACCCGATGATGGCTGAGTAAAAAGATATTTCTTTTGCAGAATTTCAACGTTTGGAGTTTGTTTTCTTTCCCATGCTTGTTTTCTGCTATTCGTTGCACAACCTAAAGTTGTTGCACAATTATTTCGTACTTTGGAATTTAGATTGGTAAAAAAGTAGCGCTAAGACATTCTCAGGCTACAGCTGGTGTGATATTGATTGCATTTCTTTCCTTTACATAAAATCCATTTAATATGAGATATTAAGAAGGATTTTCTAACACAAATAAACGATAGGAAATCATTCGTCCACTCAGTAAAATCAGTACACCAATAATTTATTTTCCATCATACGAAATGTAGAACAACGTTTCATAAGAAATATCTATAAAAATATCTTAATTAAAAAGAATGAATGCAAAGTGAACTGTTTTTTTTTTTTTTTTTAGTACTTCCAACCTTCACTACTAATATGTACTATATTAATCTCAATTAAAAACATACATGACCAGCATTCTTAAAACAATGCTATTTCAATAAATTCAAGCAATAAAAGTGAGCCATTGATGCTGTTCATATGTTGCATATTTCAAAATTTTCATCCAAAATATATGCTCAGTATCGGAAAAAACGATATATGTATACATATATATAATGTTTGCATAATAAACTTTTTAGAATTTTTGTAAAGGACTTTATTTATAATTATTAATTATTATTTAGTAATAAAAAAAAATTTATTTGCTTTATACCTTGATGATCTTATGTTGATACTTGTTTTTATTTTTTTTCCATGAATTTTCGTAATTCACTCCCTATGTACAACATGTTAAACAAGCGGGAAATACTGAATTTACAAGACATAAGATCTAGTATGAAAGCGGTCTGCATTTTGTTCCTTTTGAAAAAGGAAACACTCTCTGTTTTATTACTACTCTAGAGACAATTTTTATTTCTTTTTTTTTTTTAATTGAGCATCAGGGCATTGTGCTGCGAGTAACGCACTTGAAGGGCGATGAGGGGGAGCGCATTGCTTTCCGGAAAGGCTTTTAGGGGTAGCAGCCCTGGATTTTCGAGGGGAATGGAGAAAACCCGGGCGAGACAAAAATTTTCACCAGGCAACCTGACGAGGGATGCGAGGATTCTTACTCGTTATTATAAGCGTCTTCTGTTCTGCTCTTTTCTGAAAGCTGCGACTGCGAGAAATGACGCCGGTGGAACCAGACAGCACTCGACAGTCAGACTACTCTATGGTTTCGATAGTTCCTTTTTTTTTCCTGCTCCTAAATTTATCCTAAAGCAATAAGGAATGGCGAGTCAGTAATTTAAATAATAATAATAGTAGTGGATGGATTGAAAATCGAATTATTAAGCCTTAAACACGTCATTTACAATGATCGAATTAGAAAATGATGAATTTTACAAGAAAAATCATAGTTCTTATAGCAGTTTATTTTTTTTTTTTTTCAATTCCTACTATTACTTCACACTCTCCCTATATATATCTTGTTCAAATCTTCAATCGTTCATGAGATACTTTTTATTCGTCCACTCAAGTTCAAATACATTTTTTTTAACTTGTAGTGGATGACACTCGATGTTAATACAGTTTTTTCAAACGCCGACATGGTGAAAAGTATGGGTAAGAAAAAAAAAGAATGGAAGTTGTCATAAAATTCCCGTATCCAGTTCATATGGGGCAATGCTTCCTCCCTTCAATGTTGACGCTGACTACCGAAGAAACTTCCTCCCTTGCTGTTGACCCTCTGCTGGCCAAATCCATCTTTGCATGTCAGAGACATTTACCTTTATAATCCTTTTGGTAACCACTCGCCCCAAACCTGGGGTTCAGGTAATAGGCCCGTTGCTTAGTGAGACAGTTAGAGCTGAATTGTGTTTACATTGCCAAGGACATTCACCAAAGAGAAGTTACAATTTAGTTTGGTGCTAAGATGTACGACATCTTTTAATAGCTTATTCTATTATTTGCATATTTTATGATGTTATTTTCTTAGTGGTATAACATACCACTGTCTTTTATTATATGTTAGCATTTATTTACATTGTATTTTTGAAGCAGCGTGTTTTCGTTATGATCGTATGGTAGCAAGTCTGACTCATGCCATAATAATATTAATTGTTATTATGAAATTAACAATTGTTCCTCGGATATACTCATCCGCCTTAGATGTAAAACTAAACAATGTCTTCTTTTTATTTTGTTTCTAGTATTTTGTATATTTATTTCGAGTGTTTGCAGTCTCCATTATCATAAGCCTCTGACGGTTTCCTATCCTGCCCTGTCAACTGACGGATGGAGGAAGTTTATGTTAATTTCCTTTTATTTGGATATTGCGGTACTCAACGTAGAAAATTTATTTTATTAATGTTATTTTGATTAACGAGGGTTATTGAGGTTTCTTATTTTGGGTGCTTGTTGAGGGATGAATACGGTTAATAATTAACCAATGCCACATAAGGAGTAAGTACTATTATTAAATCCAAAATTACAGTGGATAGTACAGCTTTGCTTTTTAAACTACGCCGATACGTTTTATGTACGTATATTTGGATCCCTGCAATTTCCAATGATCTATTACATTTCTTTTGCAAATATCATTTAGTTGTCTTGAACATTTTGCATTATTTGCAAATGCAGATCTGGGTGATTTGCCTTTCATACTTTTACAGAACGCAGTAGTCGTTGGGAGTATTTTTGTTGTTATTTATTATTATTATTTTTTTTTTTCAAAAATAGTGTTGCATTATTTGTCACATAATCGAGTTATAGGAATTTTTAAAGAAACAATGGCTTTCTCGTTACTTAAACACAACTGCAATGGTTCTAAAAAGAGGCCTTTACATTATTTAATTCTCGTAACCATTGAAGGAAACCAAACAAGTGTTGTATGCTTATCCTACACTATTAACCCGGATAATTAGATTTCTTATATTACTGCCATTTACGAAACCACGCCCTTTTATTTAAATTCCTTCTGTACAACGATCGGGACGGCGAGATTTTCCCTACTTTTGAGAACCGGCACATTCTCTTGCGGCGCATGAACGCAACGAATCGTTTTCTCTCCGAGAATTTCCAGTTTCCCCCCTCGAAGTTCGCGATGTTTAAGATTCACGGATGAGTGAATCCCCCATTGCGAACCCTTTTCTAAATTGAATCCCGCCGACTTTTCCTCACTCCAGAGACCGCTTTTGACTGATATTGCAGAGCGGTTCCCGAGGGCAGGTCAAGCCGACTTTTTTTTTCTTCCTGTCAGAGATATAGAAAAGCGAATGACATTTGCGGGCTCGGCTTCGCTGCCAATGGTTTGATTTGGTCTGTCGCTCTACGGTCATCTTGTGCGCATTTTAGGCTAAACAGACCGGGACCTATAGTTTAAAGTGGATTCCGAACCACTTGCAAACATCCATGCCACCGCCAGGATTCGAATCTGAAGCCTGGGATACCAAAGGCCAGTCGCTGCCAATGGGAAAGACTTCCACGATGCGCGCCACTCGACTCTGTAGCGCGTGCCGTGCTGCATGCGAGAAGAAAGTTCAAGTCGCCTTGCAACACTGCAGTTACTGCTTTCAAAAAAATGGGCCATTGGATGGTAATCGCGACAGTGTTTGTCTCATATAGACGGCCAAACCTCTATCAAAATATTAAATCAAATGTTCAAAGATTTTTCTGGGCCCCTTCTTCCCCCCATAACATGCAAATGCAGGGCAGATAGTGTTAAAAATTCGTTCAATCTTACCTGGATTCGGTATAGAACAAAGTATGTCAATCCAGTACGATGGCTAAGTTTCTGAACACAATGCTGCTCGAATGGGTGTTATTCAAAACCAAGAATGAAGGCTGTCGGATTGTTTTGAGAATGTGCCTGTCCTCGAATCCGAAAGAAAAGTGCCGCGTTTCATTGTGACAGTCAGTTAGTGTGGATTGCGAAAACTGTGAAGTGTTCGGACAGTAAATTGCACCAATCTGTCGAGGAAGCTTCTGGAAATAGAAGGATAGGAAAGAAGTTCTGCATTGTAAATTCGGAAAAATATCGCTCTCGGTTACAAGTATTAAAGACAGCAATTGAACAAAAACGTCCAGAAATAGAGAATCGGTGGACGTCGTATTTCATGAGGACAATGCGCGACCTCGTGTTTCTTTGACAACTCGACAAAAGTTGCTGGAGCTCAATTGGGATCCACCTTATTCACCAGATCTCGCCCTCTCAGATTTCGATCATGGCAAAATTCCCTCAATTGAAAAAAAACTTTAATTCTTTGTTTCAGATAAAAATAAAATCACACGAAAAAGTTTTAATTTGTTTTAAATGTGTTACATTTCAATTTTCTTTAAAAATCGGCACGAACTTTCCAGACAACCCGACATATGCACTCGGCAATTTTTCGATACTCTCTAGAAGGGGTACGATTCTGACCCATGGAGTGTAAAGCGCAACGACCGACACATGCAGCACTTGTACAGACCTGTTTCTAAAGAGAGGATCAAGACAGCCTGCAATCAAGACAGACAATTTTTTCCTTCCACGAAACTTTATGCAGCCTCAGAAAAATAGATTACAAGAATAGATTAGAATTATATAGAATAGAATTCATAGACAAAGAATAACACGAATGAGAATTGAATAAAGATGTGGAAAAAAAAAAAGAAAAGACTTTGTAATACCGTTTCATTTTATTAACATTTCGAAGAGTCTTTTACTTTAAGTTTACTTTAAAAAATCGGAAAATTTTTGGATGCATTTGTGGTACTCAATTGAAAAGTCCGGTACACAGTCTTCACAGTATCAGCAATAGCGTGCTCAGAAATGCTGGAAAAATTGGCAGATCTCGGTTGTTGTTGTTGTTGTATCCCTCATGGAAGGAGGGGAGAGGAGTGCAGCTTCTGTTCGGATGGAACACCCGTAGGTAGAAGTCTGACTTCTGCTCCGTGACGCTCATACAGTCATAGGAGACCGGGAGCTACGGCTTAAAGGGGGATTCCGAACCACTGCAAACATCCATGGCACCGTCGAAAAAACGTGTTAGCATAGAATGTGTGTTATGGATGGGCCAATTTGTTGTAAGGATAACATGAAAAAAAGACACAATTCTGTTAAGTAATTATGCTGCTATCCTAATATTGCGTCAATTTCCGTTATTTTTAATAGGATAATAACGAAAACTCGAATCCGAAACCTGTGGTACCGAGTGCCAGAGCGCTAGACACTCGGCCATTCACGCCCGGCAGAGCTCGGTCCCGCCTCAATTCCATGCCACCTTCTAATGTCAGTCTGCACTAGTGACTTTACGTGCTGCTGTTTATTGCAAGTCCAAAGATCTGAAACGGGCGCGTGCCGAGTTAATGTTTTATGTTATTCAAACAACTGATTGATGGATTTGATTCGGGATTGGCTGGACCGGGGACTGCACTCGAAGGATCACTGTAGTATATAGACTACTGCGAGACACATAAGTGCACATATCATTCGCGGGTCCCGAGAGGACCGCCCTCCCCGCCACTTATCCGGGCGCTCTTTACGAGCGAGGCACGCCCTGGTTTTATTGAAAAAGGAACATGTCCGACTTAAGGCGAACACACACTCCGACAGGACGATAGTGGCCTGAGTCCCCACTTCAAGGTCTGCGTCTGCTTGCTTCGGACCTGCCCCCCCTTAGGGATGGTCCCGACCAGCCGTCGAACACCGCGAACCGAATCCACCAAACTGAATTAATTCTTATATTTTCTAAGAGAAAAGCGATTCTTATTTGAATAACACAAAAATTCTAAAGACGTTTATACCTCGGCCTATGTCCTACAGATATACTCAGCATATGCGTAGAGTACGTCCCACAGATATACTCAGCATATGCATAGAGTAGTAATAAAGTGGATCCCGCCTTGGGGCTGCCACTTTGGCATAAACATGATCCTCGCGTGGCTCTTACAATTGCCACTGTCCACTGCCAGAAGAGACGCGATAGCTGGTCATTTCTGACATTCAGTTGTACGTCACTGGTAATTTTATTTACTTGCGTTACAGCAGAAAAATGAGCCTATATTGCACCGTCGGAATAAACTACACTCATTTGCAATGAGTTTTAGGCATGGATTCCAACGGATTTGTAGTTTAACATAGGCGATGATATCCTGGTGATTTTCCCAACAATATTAGTCAACAATACAATCAGCAAGGCCTGTAATTGTAAATCGGCGGATTGCATGCATCCATTCCAGCTGCTTGGACTTGTAAGAAAAGAAGTAGAACACTCATGTAGACTGTCATTACAAGATGCCGTAGAATAGAGGAGGGGCGAAACTGCAAATTTCATCCACATTTCTAGTCACACTATTGCTGATACTGTGATGATTGTTCACTGCTCTTAAGTACCGTTGGTAAATAAGGTGGCTTGGGTAGCGGCTCAAATCAATGATAATTTGGTAAACATTCATTATCGATATACTTTGATTTATTATACCAAACAAATTTTTGCGCATATGAAGTAAAGTGAACATGATGAATTTGTCCCCATGAGAAAAAAAAAACAACACTCTCGTTGATATTCTACATATTATGAATTCAAATTCATGGGGACAAATTTTCATATTTTATTTCAAATTCATGATATTCTACATATTATGTAGAATATCAATGAGTGGTATACATTGAGTGGGGTTGTATAACATAATTTAAATACTACTCATTACTAAAATGATGCACCAATACGAAAGCAGTTTGATGAAATGCGTGCTACTCTTTTCCAACTTGGACCTGATTGAGGACAGGACTTTTACATGCGACACTGTCTGGTCACAGTACCACATAATGCTACCATCCATCTATCCATTTGGCACAGACCGTACTCAAGCAAAAGTTGTACACTAATTATAAAAAGAAAGTTAAAGTTATCATTTAAAGCAAGTTTATTATAAAAAGCAAATTAAAGGTGCAAAAAAATGCAGCACTGAAAATGTAAAAAATGCTCAACACTCTTCTTTACAAAATTTGACTAATTTCATCCCAATTTTTGACTTCTGTCATTGCTATTCTTGTTTATTCTTGTGTATCAGAGAGTTTCTTTCACGCTGTCTCTTTCATTGACATATTAAATTATTTTTATCACAATCTTTTATTTAATTTTTTTCGGTATGAACTACAATGTAATATTATCTTTGGGGTAATAATAATTTTTAAAAAACGAGTGAGAGAATTTTAATTTATGCTCACATCTCTCTTAAGCATTCTACGAAACCCAATTACAGTTACTGAGGTCAGATGTAATTTAAATTATAGTAAACAATTATGACTCCTTAAAAAATTGACAAACAAACAAATTAAACTAATTTTACAAATTTTGTATTTTATATGTCGTTGTTTAAACACAAAACCGACAATTTCCTTTGTTCTTAATCATCGAAATATTGTTACGTAATTAGGGTAATAATTTAAAATATCAAAGATTAATTAGCGTAATTATCGAAGTTTTGTTGGGTAATTATCGAAAAGCATGACAAATCTATGCATCGCATAAATGTGTTGATATCATGGTGTCTATTAGGATAATAATTTAAATTATCGAAGAGTAATTAACATAATTATCGAAGTTTTGTTACGTAATTAGTATAATCATCAAAAAGCATAGGAGATCTATGTAACGTATATCAATACATCGCATAGGTCTGTTGATGTCTACTAGTGCCATAAATGATCTTACAAGTAAGATTTAAATTAGATCAACATAGATTTTTTTTAAGATAGTACTGAAAGAAAAAAAACTTGCAAAAGAGCAAATTCCCCTCATTGTATGATTTCATGGATGGCGATTAGCCAATGATCTCATCTAAGGAAGAAATTCCGCAATGAAAAAGTGCATTTAATTGTACTAGAAGAAGAGCCTCAGTGCTTTAATAATGGTGCTGTACCTAGTTCAACGATTTCCTATCAACTTTCTTTTCTCATTGTACACATTTCCAGTTACACTATTTTTCGTTTGTTTTTTTAAATAAAATTTTGTAATCCAAATATGCAATTTTTGGATAACTTTTTTCTTTTCTCTGGAAAGTTTATTCAACATAAAAATATGGCTAAAAATAATACGTATACTTTTAGTAAGGAAAGATTGTTTATGTACAAAAATGCTTGTAAAAATGAAATATATTAGTTATACAATTGTTTATTTTGCACATTTTTGTATATTTTGTCGTAGAAATTTTATTTTCTAAGAGAAAAGCGATTCTTTTATTGTTTAAAGTTTAAAGAGGTTTGTAATTAAATACAAATATACAATTTATTATGAATTTGATTTTGTTAATGTACAGAATATTACATAAGTTTTGCATGAAAAGGTTTCATAAAAAATTGCTTATAAGTATTTTTGTGATCCAATATATATTTAGTTGCTGTGTTTGGCAGATCCTTTCTTTGTCTAATCCTTCAGCTTTTAAGTGTATACTATTTTTAATAATAAAAAAAAAATGTAAGTCAATTCCTACTTTTTTTTTCACTCTATTGTAGGAAGTCCTTTATAAATAATTTTCATTCATATTTTTAAGTTTATCTAGCGCCCTTTATTGGTAGATATATGCAACTTAAAAGTAAAAAAAAAACTAAATTTAATGAATTAAATTTAATGAATGAATTAATATTTGAACAACATCCAGTGACATCCAGTAATAACATCCAGTTATTAACATCAATGTCATCCACTACAAGTTAAAAAAAAATGCATTTGAACTTGAGTGGATGAATAAAAATTATTTTATATACGATTGAAAATTTGAACAGGATATATATAGGGGTGTGTGAGTGAGAGTAGTAGAAGGAATTTAATTAAGCGGTCCCCAATTTCGGAGACTGCAGAATCGCACTTCCGAGGGAGCCGGAAGGGGGCGCTGCAGGCGAAACTCGAGTGTTTTCTCGAGGTCGAGTGTTGCGACGAATAAGGGTTATTACCTCGTATTTTTTTTAAAAAAATCATTCTGTGTGTCAAAGGATCGAATCTATAAAAGGAAAATTAATTTATAAAACGGAAATAGGATATGTAAATAAGCCTTTTAAAAATGAAACTTGATTGTTTTCTTGCATATAGTTTTATAACGATTATTGAATGAATTGAATAGGCTACTTCGGAAAACTACTTTATTGTCTTCAAGATTCGACAGATGTAAGTTTTTTAAGGGTCTTTCCGACGAATCCTCTCTAGAAAATCGCAGATTTTTTTTTCAAATGAGGTTATAAACAAAGCGTGACTTAGAAACCAGCCGCATTTGTGGAGTGTAACATTATTGGGATACTCTCATAAAGAGTGAGGAATCCCGAGCCTTCAGGAAGCAGACAGAAATAAGAAAAAGGCCGCGCACGTTTCCGAAAGGGAAATAAGTATTCCAAGGAAGTCATGATTTTACCGTTTGGTTTGTCGCTATACTGTCATCCTCTGTCCAAGAGGGCTTAACAGACCGGGACCTACAGTTTAAAGTGGATTCCGAACTACTACAAACATCCATGGCACCGCCGGCACTCGAACCCGAAATATGTAGTACCGAGGGCCAACTCGCTAGCCACTCGACCTTTGAGTAGAGTAGAGTAGAGGCTAGTGTTTGATTAGAGTACTTAGGGATTACCCTGTACCTCCGTATAATTTTAAGTTCGTAATTGTTAATTTTACTTATTTAAGCTATTAAATTAGAAAAAAACTTTAAAAAAGAGCACATGTTCTGTGTAAAAAGGAGAGAAATTACTGTTAGTATTTAAAAAATTTTAAATTTAAAAATGCAAAAATCATAGTTTAAGTAAATATACCTTTACCAAAATATACTCGACCTTTGACGACCCCGATTTTACCGTTAGTTGCATTCATTCACATTGCATTCTTCTGAGTGCGACCCCCCGCCCCCTCCTTTTTGCATTCATCCGATTGCACAGACCTGATTTCGACATCTGTCAAAATGGCCATAGTTGGGCGTGACTCGCGCCCTTTCCATGCTAGGGCGTCGAGAACACACGCAAGGCGTTGCCCCGCACGCAAATTAATAGGTAATGGGGCGAAACATCTCCTCTCAGAAACAACTTTGCTCCGGCGTAAACAAGGCCAGACAGGCTCATTAATCCAGACTGTGTGATCCCCATATCACACAGCAGAGAATGGCTTGAAGCCTTTAAATATTTAATGAGTTCTTTATGAATAGCCACATCGCAACGATGTATCGTGGATTAATAAATTTGTCCTAGAAAGGCGACGCAGGAGTTTCTGCAACTCACTCGCGTGTAGCTTGGACCTGGTGGATCGCGCGTTGGATTCCGGAACTGAAGGAGCTCAGTTCGTAACCCGAACAGAGTGAAGCTGAATTGAAATCCCCTTTTATCATGCCACTACACTATCAACAAGATGAGTTGAAGTCACAACAGAATTTGCAACACCACACTTTTGAATGAACATCCACGAATCCAACTCGGAATTCCAGCTTATATAGCGTTTATAGTGTCAATACTTTATATAGACATGGAAGCTCTCGATTTGTATAGAACCAAGAATTCGATTTTGCCTGGTTTCGAATGAGACACTTTTGGTTCCACGAGGATACTTCGCTCTATTGGATGAGACTTTAATATTTAACAAATGCAGCGTCTTTGCACTTAAAGTGTCCAATTTCCTTTCGCTTGTCTTCCGCTTTCCTGACATTCTTCGGTGATGTAAATTTTATAAGATATATTTTTGTACTCACTTAATCGAGCCCCAACGAAACATTTTTTATACGCTTTTATTAGTTTCACCTGTATGTTTGTAACTGACTCTTTGGGTTCGATTTTGCCCTACTTCAAACGATCAGATTTAATTAAAACGTTGTGGACTTATCAAGGACACTAAAATATTTTGATAAGTTTATTATCGCGTCATGATTAGGATCTTCAGGATGAGTGATTTTATTTTAACTTACAAAGAGCAATTGGGACATTGGCGCAACGGATAACGCGCCTGACTACAGATTAGGAGATTCCCTGTTCGAATCCCTGGCTGGCTCGACTTATTCGCATTTAGCCTTTTGTTTTACTCGCAATTAAATTATTGTAAGAACTATAGTTCCAGTCCTCCGTACTCGAGACCTCATTTAGATATTATAGTTTAAAAAAATTAAAAAAACGCTTTTAGAGTTATTCAAACTAAAAGTAAAAAATAATTGTTAACATAAAAATACAATTAGTGACGAGAAAATGAATGTCACTGTTCTAAAAGAGTGGGGTGCTCGATATCAATCGTTGTAACTTTTCACTAGTTTCATTCCGAAATGCAGAGTTAATTTTAAAATGTCATACAAAGCACCCCACGCTTTTAGAACAGTGACATTCATTTTCTCGTCACTAATTGTATTCTTATGTTAACAATTATTTTTTACTTTTAGTAACTATTCTACTAGTGTTTTTTTTATTTTTTTTAAACTATTATTTATTTTACATACATTAGTTTTCCGACCAGATTTCTAATTCTTCACTTGTACAGCTTCTAGAAAACATCGGCTAAAATGTTAAGCCACGTTTACAGTAAAGATGCTGAGCCGCGGGACGTTGCTCTGTCATAGGCCTCATCTGAGATCTGTGATGAGGCATGAGCTTGCGGCCTACCCATTCCATCGTGCCTTTTCAAAAATCATAGAAGGTAAAGTGTAAGATTTACGGATTTGATTTCAAAAACAATTATAATATTCTTACCTAGTGTATATTAAATTTTAGTTCTGTTAACATTAAAAAACGGAACACCATGATGAATAAAATGAAGGTGTCTGCTTTCGTTATTTAGCTGAAATTTTACTTTCACATTCTTATAACGCTCTAAGAAGTTCCAATTCCATATCATTTATGACATAAATTATAACAAAAAAGTTTTCGATCCTCCTTCAATAAAGCTACCACATACTACCAGAATATATACATTTCTATTTTTAAAAACCTGTTAGCTGTTATTATATTTTACTGCTTACGAAGCGCATCACAGGTGTTATTCACAGGTGTTTCCATTATTTTGATAACTCCCTGTATATAGATTGACATGCAAACAATAAAAAATACTAGCAAATTATCCAGATGGAAATTTAAAAAAAAGGGAAATTTTTACACGAACGAGAAGATTCCCCCCCCCCTCTAAATGTGTTGCACAGCAAACAGGCCACCGATCGATGATAAAAGAGAAGGTGTTGCCTTGCGTGAGGACTTTTATAGGTCACTCCTCCACATTTTCCTGCCATAAGCAGCGTCCAGGCGAGAGAACGAGGCGAATCAATTATAAATCAGTGGACGGAACCTTCGGAGGGATTCAACTCACTGTCTCGCTCCGCTCCAACCAGAATCGGTTTTTCCCGCGCTCAAAATGGATTTCTCGTGAAGCGATTTCTTCGATCCGCTGTCTCTCGCAACGAGCGATTTTATCTCGCGGCTTTTGTCTCATTCTCGCGTCTGGGCGTGGCTGTAGAGAAAATCCGGTCACTCCCAACAGAAAAACTGACTGTTCACACAAGAGGCTCATATGTGCTATAAAGATTCTTTTCACACAGAGGCGTGAAGCGTTGAAGATTCACGCGGTAGGCAAGAAAATATTTTCGACCCCTTCACAGCGAAACGTCAGAAATAGCATTACGTCCAGTGAAATTCCGCTTCGAGATGAAAGTGGGTCAACTCGAAGCGGTGCATTTCAAACCGGTTTCAGGCGAACGTGGTGAGGCTAGTGATTGGTCAACTCTTCGAGCATAAAGCCTGTCGCGGGAAGGAGTCTTAACAATCGCCGCTGAATCACTCGAAAGCAGCGAACTCCAACAGCGGATGTGAACCCTTTCGCGCCTTCGTTGCGCAAGTAAGTCGCCAGCCAGACAGCTCTGCCGCAACTCGCACCACTCTCACGCACTGACGGAAGCAGAGTCTGGGGTTTTTTCAGTTCGACACCTCGTGCAGCCTCGGAAGAGATTCTGTCAGAGTGGGAGCGTCGACGAGAGGAAGGAATTCCATTATCGCGTTTTCACTTAAAGAGATTTGTATCGAGAGAGACGCTAAATATACCCGTCCGGAGACGGGAATAGAGTCTTTTGTCACGCGAGAGGACGCCCGCATTTCTCCCTCTTGTCACTCTCTTCCACTCTCCTCTTTTTTTTTTTTCTACTTCTTCCACAAGACGTCACGCGCCTCGCTGTTTCACTCGGAGAGGAGGTGCATTTTGTCTTCGCGGATATCTAATAGGTGAAACGTGGCCACATTCACCCATGATTCATAACTGTTATTTATAGATAGCTGTTATATATATATATATATATATTCATATATTTAAGTAAATATAAATAGTTTTCGTACACATTTAATATTCTTCTAATGCAGCTGGCAAATAGACCATGATCTTTTATGCCATAAGGGCTGCAACGACATTACTCACTTTGCACTACACAGAGGGCGCTTTTGATAAGTATGTGTGTGTAAGTGTAGCTTGAAGATAAGTATGTTATGTGACGGCAAGCGCTGCACAGACGTTACTCACTTTGCATTACCCAGGGGGGCTCGTGTCACTTGAAGATAAGCCACGGAGTAACAATGCCCCCGCAACGCTCTGCGATCCCATTAGAGCGGTACCTACGGTTTAAAGCGGATTCCCAACCACTCCAAACACCCATGGCAACGCCGAGATTTGAACCCGATACCCGTGGTACCGAGCGCCAGAGCGCTAGCCACTCGGCAGTCAGGCCCCTCGTACATATTTAATAAGAATATATATTTTTATTTCGCAAATTTTATTCGGATTCCTGGACACTATTTTTCACACCCTGTTCTCGTGCTCTTTTTCAATTCCTTCCATTAGCTCACACTCTCCCTATATATATAACGTGTTCAAATTTTCAATCGTTCATAAAATACTTTTTACTCATCCACTCGAGTTCAAATACATTTTTTTTTGACCTTGTAGTGGATGACACTGGATGTGAATACAGTTTTTTCAAATATTAATCCTTTCATTAAATTGAATTAATTCATTTTTAGTTTGTTTTTTTTAAGATTTAAGTTGCATGTATCTACCAATAGATGGCGCCAGATAAACTTTTAAAAAATGAATAAAAATTATTTATAAAGGACTTTCTGCAATAGAGTGAAAAAAAGGAGGAATTGATTTAATTTTTTTTTTTTTTTTTTAATATTATTTGTTTTATTTTTATCGAGAGTGCGAGGCAGTTCGGGGTTTTTGTGCGGCGAATGTTATGTTGATGTCATTATGTAACGTGTGTGCAGCGAATACCTATAATTATATTTCCTTCGGAAGAGTCACCCCCCCCCAAATAAGCGAGTACACATATATTTTTACAAGTCATAGGCGTCTAATAAACCCCGCCAAGGGTAACACGGGTCGCCAGTGCTTTGAAGTTTTGAAAGATAATCCCGTGCATTAAAACACCGCACAAAGATGCATTCGAAGCCTTTCTGATTATAACAGAATGGCACAGCCGGTGGTCTTTGTAATGCACATCATTGAAACAGACATATGTAAAAATGTGTCTATGCGTCAAATCACTTGTATAGAAAGGTCTATGCGTCACTCAGAGATCCAAATAGCTATTAACATTTCTTCCCTAAAAGCCTTTCTCATTCATACTTCTACAAAATTATCGAATTCCCCTCAAAATCAAGAAGACACTGTAATCCGGGAGATGGACACATATGTTTCTAATGTAAAAATCCCAAAACTATGAGTGTGAAATGCAGAAAGGAGTAAAGACTTCTGTCCATCGAAGGGGGAGCAGCATTCGAGTAGTGCATATGGTAGGGGCTCAAGAAGAATCCCTGAACTGTTGTGCAGACGTAGTGCAGGGGAAGTGGAGCGCCCACGTGCGAGTGACGTCGTTGAGCCAATAGATGTAAGTGATGTGGAAGAACCTATGGAAGCTGATTTCAAGAGGGCTACGTTGGGTGATTACTTTTCAGTCATTCCTTAGTTCAGGGCTCTCCAAACTTTCCAGGCTTAGGGCCATACTGCTTAATCCAGTAAGTACCAAGGGCCAAAACCGTTTTAATTTTTCTGCCATTATCTATAATTTCTAGACTAGTCACTAGTAGTGAGAAAACATTCTACAAAATGAAGTACACAAAGAATGTTTACAGATCTAAGTTAACCGATGAGCATCTTAAATCTCTTTTAACAATTGGTACAAGTAAAATTATTCCACAAGTACAAACTATTGTCAGTGAAAAATCGCAATTACATACATCTCGTCAGTAGTTTTTTATAAATGGATACCCCGCGGTTTCATTCGCGTTAATTTAACTTTTCCGTTCCTGAGGGATTTTCAGGATAAAAATCATGTTTGATTCAGGATATATATATTCCAAACATCGATATACATACACATGCGATATTCTTTACCCCAATATAACAACCAAGGGTAACCGCGGGATGTTCAGTAGTTTATAATGTTAGTGGGATTCATTTCATTTATTTGTTAGTTGTTATATTTAAGTTAAATTTTCTGCGTATTATGCTTGTCATTAAGCTTTACTTAGCAAGGAAATAAAACCGAGTTATTGTCAATCTGTGTTTTTTATCCAACTTATTACAGCAACAATAAGCTATTCACTGTCGCGGGCCGGATTTGGCCCGCGACCGTAGTTTGGAGACCCCTACCTTAGTTCACCTGTACAAATAGACCTCCTTCCCTCCTCCTCCCCTAAAAGCAATTAAAATCATGTGACATAGTATGTTTATTCTAATGATTCATTTAATTTTGGGCGTAGAACACCATGTCTCGTGTGAAAGCTCAGGAAAACCTGATAAAAGCTGTGTTTCGCCAGACGGTGGTTTGAAAGTGTTGACAAAAGAAAAGCGAAGGTCGAGACCCCTTTCCCTGTGCGCGTGCTCGTCTTCCCGTCCCTGCCTATAGGAAGGGAATCGATCCTCACCTGCCTCGACACGTATTCTGATCGATTCCTCCTCAAGACAATCCTCTCCCCCTCTCCTTTCTGGTATCTGGCAACCGCGACACTCTTCTCGTCACCAGATTTCCGAATGTAACATTTTTTTCTTTTTTTTTTTTTTTTACAAGGGGCTCTTTTTGTTTCGAAAATGAAAAATAATTTACGTTTTATACAAAAAATAAATAAATAAATTGTAGGCGAGACTTTTTCTCTTTACATTCAACAAAAATGAAAAAAAAAAAAAAAATCACAATAGTGATTTTCAATTCCTTCTTTTTTAGTTCACACTCTCCCTATATATAACTTGTTCAAATTTTCAATCGTTCATGAAATACTTTTTATTCATCCACTCAAGTTCAAATGCATTTTTTTTTAAGTGGATGACACGTGATGCTAATACAGTTTTTTTCAACTATTAATTCAGTAATTAAATTTAATTCATTAATTTTAGTTTTGTTTTATATTTAAGTTGCATGTATCTACCAATAGACGGCGCAGATGAACTTAAATAAATGAATGAAAATTATATATAAAGGACTTTCTGCAATAGAGTGAAAAAAAAAAAAAAAGTAGAATTGACTTAAAAAAATTTTTTTTTTTTATATTACCTGTTTAATTTCTAATACGAGGACGGATTATTTTCAGCAAATATAATTTTGCCTAAAACTCTCTCTCCCGAGTCGGGCAGCAAGGAAGGACTCACATCACAGGAAAAAAAAGAAATAGCTGAGATAAACGTTTCACCACTATCACAGCAGTGAAAGATTACTACATTTCAAAAAAAAAAAAAAAAATCTCCTGAATTTTCCCTAGCACTTAGTCGTGGATGGTTCATCTGACTCAATTTATAGTTCATTTGACATAAATATATCAAATCTAGTTGGATTGTTGTCGTTGTTATAGTGTCCATGGATTTAAAATATAATTAATAAAGTTACATCAAGTCAAAAAGTCTTCACGATAGTGGCCGCTAGCAATGGCCCCGCTTCACTATACAGGACTTCTCCTAAGTTGGCCTCGATTGGCACACTACCCAATTGCAAAACATGGGGAGTGAGTGCTGGGCACTCTAGAATGTGCTGAGGTGTTAGAAAAGCGTTGGGCTTATAAAATGGACTATGTCCAACACAGAACAGCGAAAATCAGTATAGGAGTAGTCTCCTCAACCAATAACAACAAGGCTGAACAGGAATGTGGCCTACCTCCTCTCGAAAACAGACGCAAAATTGCCACCATCAAATTTACTAATAGACTTCGTAGTAATAACATGGATCATATCTCTACCAGAGTATTTAACGAATGGAAGGGTTCAACCAGACTCAAAAGATCCTCAACTCTACAGCTTGATAAAGATATCAGAAGTCGGATAAATATGGAACATTCCTCTCTGGGTTTTGTTCAAGAGCCCTTTTCCCAGAAAACCACCAAGTGAAACTAAGTTGTTGGGTTTGAACCTATTGCAACCTTGTTAAAAAAAAAGAATCTAGTAGTATTGCTTAAAGGATTTCGAAAGACTGCAAATTTAACTATCTTTTTTTACAAAGACATGTTTATTTACAAAACCGAATATTATTTGAATTAAATTTAATTAATTAAAATATAATCAACTATAAATTTAAACAAATCATTAAAGCTTAGACAGCCACGTCAATATTTACGTATTTGCAATACTTAATTCTGTTCAATAATTTCCATCTCAAAATGCTATAAAAATCTTAAAAAATAAACACCAATTGAATGGATTTCGTGGTTCGTGGATTTCGGCCAACGGAGAGCATTGGCCTAATTATTCGAAACGGATTTGAAAACAGTCTCAAAAGCTTCTTTCCAAATGAGTGCCTTTTAAACAAAACTGCGTTAAATATGTCTTTAGTGAATTACTTCAATCGGGGCTTCAAATAGTATGATAATGATTTGTATAGAATTTTAAAATAAAAAAAATTTCTCGCCTTATATATATATTTTTATATCTTTCCACCTCGTTTAAACTTATTTCTTTCTACGGTTAAATCATTCAATGAGTCCTCATGTTGGGTTCTCGCAATTAGTTTTCATGTTTAAAATGTTAATGTTGTTTGAAACAAATTTGATGTAATGTTTAAACAAACCGTGATTTCTACGAACAACTCTT